>PVIW01005287.1:0-48264 GCA_004026585.1 Noctilio leporinus | reverse complement strand
CCAATTCTCAAAGTGTGTTAGAACAAAACTGTGTTATAGAAGTGCTGTGTTCAATAAAACTAATTGTTTGAAAAAAAAAAAAAAAAAGTGCCGTGTTATATGGGGGTTACCTGTATTGCCATATGCTGACCTCTCACCATGTCCAGCTCAGACTTCTACCTAAATGCTGGACCTGTCTGTACATTTGCCTGTCTTTATGGCACCTCTGCTTGATGGGCATCTGAGATCTAACACATCCTGATCTTGTCCCTTTAAAATCGGTCTTCCCAGAATCTTCCCCTTAAGGACAACTCATCTCTATCAATTGCTCAGATTAAAATCTTAAAATAATCCTTCTCTCTCTCTCTTCTTTTTTTCTTTCTCTTACACCCCATATTTATTGGCAAATGTGGTTTGCTGTACCTTCAAATTTGTCTACTGCAACCATCTGGTCCAATCCACTTCCAGCTCTTCTGAATTTCTACAATAGACTACAAACACTGATCCACTTCCATTATGTGCTCCCTTCAGACTATCCTCAACACAGCAATCAGGATGATCTTGTTAATAGCTCAATTAGCCCTGGCTGGTGGCTCAGTGGATAGGCACCAGCCTGCGAACCCAAAAGTCGCTGGTTCGATTCCTAGTCAGGGCACAAAACCAGGTTGCAAGCCAGCTCTCCAGCCAGGTCAATAGCTGGAGGCAGGTGAAAGGCAACCACACATGGATGTTTTTATTTCTCTACATTTCTTCCTCTCTCCCTGCCCTTCTCTCTCTAAAAGTAATGAAACAAATCTTTTTTTGTTTTTCGTTTTTTTCTAAAGCTCAATTAGATCATCATCACTCCTCTGCTTAAAACCCTCCGATGGCTACCCTTATATTCAGGCTAAAACCCCCAATCACTGAAATGCCATACAAGACCCAATCAGACCTGTCTCTCCATCTCTCATCTCTCTGTTCCACTCCCTCTGCTTCCTTGTGTCCCTCCAACAGTCAGGCATACTCTAGCCTCAAGACCTTTGCATTTGCTGAAACCTCTAACCTGGACCATCTTCACCAAGACATTTTAGTTGCCATCGTGACACATTCAGATGTTACCTTTCCACAGAGGCCTCACTGACCTCTAACATTTAGCTTCTTCAAGCCCACCCAGTACTATAGCTCTTTCCAGCTTTATTTTGCTCTGTAAACATGGGCCTGTGATTAGTTAAAATTCTAACATGCATAACATTCTAACACATTTTACTTATATTACCTCATTCTCTACCCCTGAAATGCATGGTCCATGAGGGGTGGGGACTTGGGTTTGATATGTATCTGGCACAGAGAACAGAACCTATCGCATAGTTATATATTCGATTTTTAAAATAAATGACACCCACCACACACATTTTTTAAAATAGAGCTGCTCTACTAAATGTTAGCTGCTCCAAAAAGGCATTTAGGAGACAATGGTAATGTCAGATTTCAGATGATTCCATTGTCCTGCTCTCACAGCAAATAACTTTCTATCTCTCTTTTTTTTTTTTTTTTTTTTAAGATTTTATTTAATCATTCTAGAAAGAGGGGAAGGGAGAGAGGCAGAGAGGGAGAGAGACATCAATGTATGGTTGCTTTTCACCTGCCTCCAGCCACAGATCTGACTGGAGACCGGGTTTGCAACCGTGTTATGTGCCCTGGCTGGGGAATCGAACCTGCGACCTTTGGGTTCGCAGGCCAGCCCCTTATCCACTGTGCTACCAGCCAGGGGACTTTCTATCTCTTAAGGAGTAAGTTCTAGATTATAAAAAGTGTTACTTCTTATGGTGTCTGCAGCAACCATTGCACATTAAGTACTCAGGTTCTAAATAGGACCTGAAATATTCCTTATGCATACTGGGTCAGCACCTGATTTGTTCCAGTATAGCTGCAATACTAAAATAGTAGGGATAGTTGGGTCCTTATCTGAGGAAGACTACGTGTACTTCATGCTTTTAAGAAAGCTGAAATGACCGCCCTGGCTGGTAGCACAGTGGATAAGGTGCCAGCCAGTGAACCCAAAGGTCCCTGGTTCGATTCCCAGTCAGGGCACATAAGCAGGTTGCAAGCCAGGTCTATAGCTGGAGGCAGGTAAAAGGCAACCATACATGGATGTTTCTCTCCCTCTCTCCCTTCCCCTCTCTCTAAAAATGACAAAATCTTTAAAAAAGAAAGCTGAAATGACCATGTAAGTTATACTCAGATTTGTAAATTTAAGTCATCAAAAACTCTCCTACAGTAAAAGGTCAGGGTAAAGAAAAGGATGTAAATATTAGAGGATGTAATATTTCTCTTGAAAGAAGAACTAGGGGACTTATTCAATAGTCAGTATTAGGATAACATACCTGTAGATTTTTGTAAACCAAATTTGGATTTGTAACCAGGGATAGTTAGGAGCTGGAGGAAAATGGCTATGACTAAACACAAAATGAAGTCGATTCAGGGACTTGAAGTACTCCAGGGACTATCCAGTGATTCATTGTTTGCATTGCCCTCGTAGGAGGGTGATGGCTTTCTCAAAATATAGTGGACCTCCACATCTATTCTATAATCATTATCATTACTTGCCCTTGGAAAGCTTAAAGTACTACCCCTTTTCTAGTATGAAGTCTGAAAACACTATGCCCATTATTGGTAGTCTTTTTCTATTCCATTGCCTTTTATTCTGTAGTTAATAATGAATGCCATGGGTCTCAAGCACAGGCTGTTAGGAATGGGAAGAAGAAAATGGATTTGTGAGGCAATAGGAAAAAGACAAGGGGTTTCAGTTGTTGCCTATGTAAGTAAGGTGAAGGGGAAAGGAAAATCAGATACTCTGAGGTGTCCTGGATGATTGGAAAAGTGCAGACATGGACACTTGCAAAATCTAGAAAGACAAATGTCACTGTTTGGAGGGACAAAGGAATAATGAGACAATCTTGTTGGCTCCAAACTGCAAACTCCAGCACAGGCTCCTTAAAAGCCTAGTCCTGCTGAAAGGGATTAAAAAGTCAATCCACTGCTTGCATGCACAGACTTATTCGAACCCATTCCCTCTGAACTCCAACACTGGGACAGCAGCTTGAAAGGCACCAGGATGTACAGGGAGGAAATGAATTGTCTGACATCAGAGTGAGAGCTAGGGGAGCAGCTTTCTGCCAGACAAAAGTGCTGACCAATGCCATCGTTCCTTTTCTAAGCCCTCCTCCAACAAAGCTGGCAGGCAGGTGCCATATCTGGGACTCCATCAACCTGGCTAACACTGTTTGCCCTGTCTTGGTGATTCCCTAATAACCTGCCCCACCCAACTTGCAGGTTTCCAGTGGCTTTTCCATGCAAATGACCTGTCGTGGCTAATACTTCAGACTTCCCAAAAAATCTTTCATAACAAGCAGCATGTGGCCTCTCAGCATGCCCCGTAGCTCTTGCTAAGTGGCCCCAAGCCCAGCACTAGCAGCCACCAGCCTTGTTTCACAGCTGGACCTCACCTGAGCACCTCCAAGCCCAGCACAAGTAGCAGCCGTCACCAGATCACTTTGTAGCTCATGTTTGGTGGCACAGGGCAGAATACAGGGAATAGCCTGAACCTCCTGGGAGGCCCCAGAGCCAGTGCACCTGATAAACAGCTTCAGACCACACCAAAGCACCACCCAACCACCTCCACAAGCGACACACTCAAGGGATGGACTCAGTGGGCATCAGAGCCCTTCTAAAGTCAGTCTGGCTCTGTGGGGCAGGCACTCGCACAGCTGATCCTCCATGGTGATGGTCACAGCCAGTCCTTAAAGCCAATTGATTGGCCTGGGGTAAATCCCTCCTACTGATGTGCCAACAGCAATCAAGGCTCAACTGCAATTGGAGGGTGTACATAGCCCACACAGCGGGGCACATCTGGAGTGCCCAGCTTGGGTTATCTGGGAGGTTGTGGCCCTAGACCCTCTAGAATACCTACTACATAAGGCCACTCTACCAAGCCTGAAAGACATAGCAGTTCTACCTAATTCGTAGAAACAAACAGGGAGGCTCCCAATGAGGAGACAAAGAAACATGTTCATTTTTTCTAATGAAAAATAGAACAAAAATCCAGGAAAAGATTTAAACAAAATGGAGACAAGTGGTCTAGTGGAGTTCAAAATATTAGTAGTAAGGATGTTCAATGAACTTAATGAGAACTTTAACAGCATAAAAAAGGACATGGACCCCTGACAGGTGTGGCCCAGTGGATTGAGTGCCCACCTGTGACCCAAAAGATTGCAGGTTTGATTCCCAGGCAGAGCACATGCCTGGATTTCAGGCTGGTCCCTGGTTAGGCAATTGATCAATGTTTCTCTCACCACACATCAATATTTCTCTCCCACTCTTTCTTCCTCCCTTCTCCTCTCTCTCTAAAAATAAATAAAATCTTAATAAAAAGGACATGGAAACCATAAAAAAGAACCAGTCAGAAATCAAGGATACACTAACTAAAATGAAGAATAATTTACAGGGAATCAACAGTAACATAGATGAAGCCATGAATCAAACCAGATTTGGAATATTAGGAAGCAAAAAACACACCCAATCAGAACAACAAAAAGAAAAGTTTTTAAAAATGAAGGTAGTGTAAGGATCCTCTGGGACAACTTCAAGTATACCAACAGTCACACCAAGGGGGCATGGGAGGAGAAGACAGAGAGAAAGAAATTGAAAGCCTATTTGAAAAAATAATGACAGAAAACTTCCCTAACCTGGTGAAGAAAGTAGACAGACTAAGAAGTGGAGAGAATCCCAGACAAGATGAACCCAAAGAGGCCACACCAAGACACATCATAATTAAAATGCAAAAGGTTAAAGACAAAGGAGAGAATATTAAAAGCATCAAGAGAAAAGCACAGATAGTTTTCTACAAGGGACCTCCCATAAGGCTGTCAGCAAATTTCTCAACAGAAACTTTACAGACCAGAGGGACTGGCATGAAATATTCAAAGTGATGAAAAACAAGGACCTACAACCATGATTACTCTACTCAGCAAAACCATCATTTAGAATTGGAGGGCAGGTAGAGAGCTTCTCAGACAAGAAAAAGCTAATGGAGTTCATCACCACCAAACAAATATTACATGAAGTATGTGTTAAAGGGTCTTCTTTAAGAAGAAAAAAAGTCAAAATATGAACAATAAAATGGCAATAAACACATCTCTATCAACAATTTAATAACACAAGAATAAACTGTTTCACACACTCACAACTGTAAACATACTTTTGCCCACCCCTGTATGTACCTAAAACAGTGGACCAATATAAATGAAGCAAAAACAAACAGGATTGAAGGGAGAAATAAATGACTCAACACTATAAACCAACCAAACCAAACAAATATCTGTAGAACACTCCACCCAACAAGAGCAGAATACATATTCTCCTCCAGTACACAAAGAACACTATACAGGATAGACCATATGTTAAGCCGCAAAACAAGTCTCAATAAATTAAAAAAGAACAAAATCATACAAACTATGTTCTCCAAGTAAAATATAATGAAATTAGAAATAAATAACAAATTTATATTTAATATGTTTTATTGATTATGCTATTACAGTTGTCCCTATTTTTCCCTTTTTGTCACCTTCTGCCCAGTACCCCCATTCCCTCCAGCAATCCCCACACTTAGTTCATGTCCATGGGTCATGCATATTAAGTTCCTTGGCTATCAAACTGTTTTTAATAACAGTATATTTCCTATACTGTTCTTAACATCCCTATCTATTCTGTACCTACCAATTTGTGCTCCTTAATCCCTGCACCTTTCCCTCCATTCTCCTCCTTCCTCCTCCAAGTTGATAACCCTCCAAATAATCCCCATATTTATGATTCTGTTTCTGTTCTCCTTAGTTATAAGTTTATTGCCATGTGAATGTTCATAGTTTTTATCTTCTTGTTAAATAAGTTCCTTTAACATTTTATACAATAAGGGCTTGGTGATGGTGAACTCCTTTAGCGTTACCTTGCCTGGGAAGCACTTTATCTGCTCTTCAAGTCTAAATGATAGCTTTGATGGGTAGAGTAATCTTAATTGAAGGTCCTTGCTTTTCATAACTTTGAACACTTCTTGCCAGATCCTCAGGCCTGCAAACTTTCTGTTGAGAAATCTGCTGACCATTTTAAGGGAATTCCTTTGTAGGTAACTTTCTTCTTTTCTCTTGCTGCTTTTAAGATTCTCTTATCTTTAATTTTTCCCATTTTAATTATGATGTGTCTTGGTATGATCCTTTCTGTGTCCATCTTATTTGGGATTCTCTATACTTCCTGGACTTGTATGTCTATTTCCTTTACCAAATGATCAAGTTTTTCTTTCATTATTTTTTCAAATAAATTTTCATTTTCTTGCTCTTCTCCTTCATCCATGGTGGTGGTCACAGCACCTCTGATTCAAATGTCAGTACGTTTGAAGTTGTTCCAGAGGCTCCTTAGTCTAGCCTTGTTTTTTGTATTCCTTTTTCTTCCTGCTGTTCTGACTGAATGAATTTTTCTTCCTTACGTTTCAAATTGTTGATTTGAGTCTTGACTTCATTCACTCTGCTATTGGTTTCCTGTATTTCTTTCTTTCTTTTTTTTTTTTAAACGGCGCCGGTTTCCTGTATTTCTTTATTTCATTTAGTGTAATCTTCATTTCTGCCTGGGTCTGCTTGTGCTGTTCAAGTACTCAAGTAGTTCCTGGAGCATCCTGATAGACAGTGTTTTGAACTTTACACCTGATAGATTGCTTATCTCTTTTTTATTTGGTTCTTTTTCTGAAGTTTTGTTCTGTTCTTTCATTTGGGCCCAATTCTCTGTCTCCTCATTTTGGCAGCCTTCCTGTGTTTGTTTCCATGTATTAGGTAGAGCTGCTTTGACTCCCTTAGTAGCATGGCCTGTCATAGAAAAGTGCACCAGTAAGTTGGGTGGAGCAGAGCCTTAGGTAATTGCCAGGGGGGTGGAACCTGTGTTGACCAGATTGATGAAGCCCCAGATATGGTGTCACCACACTGTGGCTCCGTGGTAGAGGGCTCAGAAAGGGGATGATGTTGCTGCCTAGCCTCTGGAGTTTTGTCCAAGAAGTAGTTCCCCAGCACGTGCCCTGATGCCAGACACTTCACTTTCTTTCCATATGCCTCTGGTGCCCTTTTAGCTGTTGCGCCAATGCTGGAGCCCAGAGGAAGTGAGTCTGCATAAGTACTAAGTTTGTTGTGGGCCCTTTAAAAAGAGACACCTGAGAATCCCAGTTTCTTATGCCACCCAACCCGTACTGTTTTTACATCCAGAAGTTATGGGAACTTATCTTCCTGGCACCAGAACCTTGGGCTAAGTGGTCTGGTTTGGGGCTGGGATCTCTTGTTCCTGGGGTACCCCTCCTGATTTTTATCTGCCACATGGTGTGGGACTGCCCATTCCATGTCTCCATACCTCCACTCCTCCTACCCAGCTGGATAAATGTGAATTTTTACATATCTTGGTTGTCAGACTTCCATATAGCTCAATTTTATGACAATTCTGGGTGACAGTTGCTTTGTAGTTTAGTTGTAATTTTTGCTGTGGTTGTGTGAGGACGTGAGCCATGTTTACCTACACCTCCATCTTGACTGGAACAGAAAGAAATTTAGAAGATTCACAAATATGTGGAAACTAAACAACACACTCCTAAACAACCAGTGGGTCAAAGAAGAAATCACAAGGGAAATTAGAAAACACTTTGAGATTAATGAAAACCAAAACACAAGATACCAAAACCATGGGGATGCAGTGAAAGCAGTGCTCAGATAGTAATCCGGAGCTATAAATGACTACATTAAAAAAGATCTGAAAGTAATAACTTAACCTTCCACCTCAATGAACTTTAAAAAAAAAAAAAAAAAGGACAAACTAAACCCCAAACAAGAAGGAAGTAATAAAAATTAGAGTGGAGATAAAATGGAGAATCAAAAAAAATAAAATAAAATAAAAATGTTGAGTCTTTGAAAAGGTCAAGAATATTTATGTCTCTTTAGTTAAACTTCATGTTCACTCCTCACTGTCAACTAATTTTACTTTTGTTCCCACCACTCCACTGAGCCTACACTCATCCAATCCAAGAACTACTGCTATTCTCAGTTGCCCTTAGATTACTTGAATTATTTTCTTTTTTTCATTTCACAAGCATTTTATTCATCAGATGGCCATCAAGCTCACTCAGCCTGGAGAAATAATGCTGCCAAGAGCTTCCTGCAAGCCAGGGTCCTACTCCTGGTGCCCACTTCAGGATTCCATGTCTATAGGGCATCAGTTGAGTCCCTTCTTGAAGAACACATGACTGACAGGCAGACACGACCACAGCTGCAAACACTATGAACTTGTTGAAGTCCACCATGGCATCTCCATTGGCATCCAGGTCCTTGAGCAGCTTGTTCACGACCTCCTTGTCCCTTCCACTCTGCAGGAAGCCCAGAAGCTCCTTCTCCAGAGTACCTTCCGCTTCCCCTTGCTCAGGCTCTGCTTGTTGCCACGTACCAGGCAAAGACCTCACTGATCATGGCTTCTAGCTGTGACATGGTGCTGCTGTGGTTCACCTTCCTCCCAACAGCTGGTGTGACTGAGGAACTTACTTGAATTCTTATCAACACTTGATACATTTGAGCACTACCTTTTTTATTTGGCTCTTTTGCCATCCTCCTGTGTCAGGGCCCACCTGGGAAAACATCAAAACTTGGGAGTCCCGCACAGGCCAGGCTAAGTCTGTAAGTCCTGACCAGAAGACTTGGAATGCTGCATACATACATGTTTACATGATATAGCCAGTGGGCCCTAGTGAACCAGGTCATGGGAAAATACTTTAGTTACTATGAAGCCTAGCCTGTTCTCTCACCTCACCTAATCCTTTGTTGCATCAACAGCAGAAGTTTTTTAAATCTGAATGCACATTCTGACCTGAGATCTCCCTGCCCCTCGATTCATTTTTTCCATTTCCCTGTAATGAGTGTCCATTAGCATTAATTGACAAGCTACATGCCTTCAAGTTTACCCCTTTCAATAAAAGACCTTTGGGAACCAAGAACTGGGCCTTTGGCCTTGAGCCACTGGTCAGATATTCTTTCCCTTACACACCAGCTGTTTGGGATGGTTTTATTTCATCTCAGGCACTGGAGGATCTACTGCAGGCAAGGGTCCCCCACACTCCTGGTTTTCCTTCCTCAATGTCCATCTCCTTTGCTGACTTGTCTCCTTAGCTGGTCCTCTAATGTTAGAGCCTGATGATTCTGTTGATAGGCTATCGATAGAATCTTCTTATGTGACCACTTGCATGGCTTTCAATAGTACCTCTAGGCCAACGAACTCCCAAACCCGATCTGCAGCCAGACCAGGGCCCTGAACTCTAGACTTAAATCCCAACTGCTTTTTGGTCACATCTACTTTGGCATTTCACACTTTACATGTTGTCAGTGGTACCACTTTTTCCAGAGGCACCATCTATCCAACTACTCAAGGTAAAATTCTAGGAGTTACTCTTCCAAATCCAATCAATACTCAAGAGCTGTCATTGTCACCTCTAAAACATATTCTGAATGTGTCCACACTCACCTTATTTCCACTATTGGCATCCTAAGTCAAGCTACCACGATCCTTTACATTCATTACTGTGATAGCCTTCTATCTTAGATCTAGCAGATTGGCTCTCTCAAGCACCATTTTATCCACTAATTGGAGAAGTTGGAAACCTAAAAACATGTCCCAGAGACCCTTATATGTAGAGTTCTGAGTTGGAATTAGATATTACCAATTCAATTCACTAGTACAAACTTTCTAATGAGAACAGAGACAATCTTCCTATTGGTACTGCTATTGGGAAGCAAAGTCATAAAGCACAAGTGTTTGAAGTTCTACCAGTTGGACTCAGTGTTCCAGTGTCTGGCCAGCTTCTTGGACTAAGTATCTGTGTCAATGGTGGCTGGCTGCTTGAACTCTGGACTGCAACTACTATGGGTGTCCTTCAACTTCACAGTCAAGTAGCAGTTTCCCGACTACTACTCTAGTCCTTCCCACTGATTTTTGTCAACACCTCACTCATTTCAAATCTCCTTGATACCTAAAGTGGTTTCTGGCTTGGTACTCAACACTGATATACTTAACCGGTTTTCCTGCATTTGCTCTTACCTACCTATAAACCATTCTCCATCCAACACAGAATTCCCTTAAGTAAATCACATTATGATATCTTCTGTTTAAAACTCTCCAGTGGCTTGCCACCACACTTAAGAATACAACTCAAACTTTATTATGGTCAAACCTTAACAATCTGACTCTGCCCTCTTCTCTGATGGCATCTAGCCACTGGCTTTCTCTTGATTATGGGATAGGCCAAGCTTTGCCCGAAATCCTTACTATATGCTGTTCCATCTTCATGGAACACTCTTCTTTCCGGTTTCTTTCATTTCCACGTCATTCAGATGATATGTTACCTTCTTGGCAGGCCCCTGTAAAATGTCACTTTATCTTATTTCCTCTGCATAAGCATCTTTCTGATATCTAATTTTTTGTTGTTGTTCACTATCGACTGCATCCTCCAAGAATGTATGTACCACAGGAGCAGGGAGGGACTGTGGCCCTTCCTTATAGCAAATCCAGGGCATATAATAGATGCTTAGGCAATATTTGAATAAACAACTTGGGTTAAATCTGTAAGGTGGGTGAATTCTACCTCTATTAGAGTTATTCCAATGTTAGCAAAAGTTAAAAATTATTGTTAAATTAGGCTGTACAGCATTTTACCATTTGGGCATCAGTGATGGAATGATAAATAATTTTTATATATATTAATTAAACGTTGTGCTCTGGTGGGAATTTTTTAAACCTGAAAACAAGCCGTTTTTAACGTTTCAGATGGAAAAAACTGCTAGCCAAAATTACCTTTAAAAAGAAATACATGACTTTGAACACAAGAGGGGAGGTGAATGTTAGTGGATGAATTTCGCTTAGAATTACTGCCATTTCCCCCAAACGACTCTGACTTAAAATATAATGGCATTGCCTTTTATTTTAAAGATTTTATTTTTAAAGAGAGGGTAAGGGAGGAAGAGAGAAAAATCAATCAGTTGCTTCTTGCACACAGGTGCGAGACCAGGGACCGAACCTGCAACCCAGGCATGCACAAACCTTCACTTTACAAAAGGATGATGCCCAACCGAGCTACACTGGTTAGGGTTCATTCCATTGCCTTTTAAGAGTAAATGAACCATAATTAATTTTTTAAGATTTCAGTTATTTAACTGAAGGGAAGGGAGGCAGAAGGAAACATCAGTGCAAGAAACATTTATCCGTTGCCTCTCAAACATATTTTTCTCTTAATGCTACGTTAGCTCCACCTGCAGGATCTGGTGACCTCACATTTGATAAGGTCGCTAGGAAACAGCACCACCTGCTGGGCAAAGGCTGCTGTGCACGTGTTTTAGCATTAGAGCAGCAGCTCTCAACCATTCCTTGCGCATCTTTAAACTGCATCAGTTAAGCTTAACTAAAACCACCCTTCCAGAAGGCCAAATAGGAGGCTCTGCAACTACAGAATCATTAATAAGATTAGAAAAGGCCAAATTCTGTCCAGGATGGAGAAGTAGGTAGATACACTTCATCTCTTCCTACACAAGAAGGATCACAACTAACCTCTTAAAAAAACACACACACATTGGATATCCTATGCAGAAATATGTTTACTGATACTTCACCAAGGGCAAAGGAAATCAAAGAACAAATCAACAAACGGGACTAAATTGAAAAGTTTCTGTTCAGCTAAAGAAAATATCAGCAAAATTCAAAGGGAACCAACTGTATGGGAAAACTTAATTGCCAATGATACCTCAGACAAGGGTCTGATCTCCAAACTATATAAAGAACTAATGCGACTCAACACCAGGGAGACAGACAGCCCAATTAAAAAATGGGCAAAGGACCTGAACAGACAACTCACTGAGGAAGATATACAAAGGACCCAGAGGCATGTGAAAGAATGCTCAACATCACTAGTCACCAGAGAGATGCAAATTAAAACCGCAATAAGATACCAACCACCTCACACCTGTCAGAATGGCAATCCTCAACAAATCAACAAACAACAAGTATTGGCGAGGATGTGGGGCAAAAGGAGCCCTGGTGCACTGTTGGTGGGAATGTAGGCTGGTGCAGCCACTGTGGAAAACAGTATGGGGTTTCCTTAAAAAACTAAAAATGGAACTGCCTTTTGACCCAGCGATTCCACTACTTGGACTATACCCAAAGAATCCTGAAACATCAATTCATAAGAACCTACGTACACCTATGTTCATAGCAGCACTATTTACAATAGCCAAGTGCTGGAAACAGCCTAAGTGCCCATTAATGGATGATTGGATCAAAAAACTTTGGTACATTTACACAATGGAGTACTACACAGCAGAAAGAAAGAAGGAACTCGTACCCTTTGCAACAACATGGATGGAACTGGAGAGTATTATGCTTAGTGAAATAAGTCAGTGAAGGGCAAATATCATATGATCTCACCCATTACAGGACAATAATGAACAAAACTAACAACAAGCAAAACAGAACCAAATACATGAATACAGTGAATAGGCCTTCAGTGGTCAGGGGAAAAGGGGTTGGGGGGAGCGGGGAGGCAAAGGCAAGGAAGGGGAGCAGCTTAGACAAGAACCTAGTATAAAGGAACCATGGACATGGACAACAGGTGGGATTGACTTTGGGGGGAATGGGTGGGTGGGGAGGGGGACAGAGGGGAGCAAAAAGGGGATGGATGTAATACTACAACAATAAAATTTTAAAAAATAAAAATAAAAGACCTTTACAGTCATCACAAAAAAAATAAAATTAAAAAAAAAAAAAATCCAAAACAGCAGAACTGCCAGAAAAATCAAACTAAGGAAGTCTGACAACAAAGGATTTAAGAGGAAATATTCATCCAGATGGGGAAACAGGAGCCAAAGCAGAAAGGACAGTGTGGCTGTGAGGTAGTGGCGACAAGGCAGAGGTGGCAGCTGATGGAATGGGCGATCCCACAGTCACGTGTGGCACATAAAAGGCGGGAGAGACACCTGGTGAGCAATCTCAGCCACAGGCCAGACCTCGCAGCCTGGGTTGCAGCACCAGGAAAATAAAGCCTCATAGCTTCTGGGCATGAAAATCAGTGGGAATTGAGGCAGCACAAGAAATTGCCAGTCCTGAGTGCCCCCACCCAGCTCTAGAATGTACACAAACAACCACCCACTCTGGGAACCACCACCAAATCAATAACTAGACGGGCACCGGTCAAACACAGGAAGTGTGTGTAACGAACTGGAAAAGCAGTACTGAGCAAGCAGTACTGCTCCCTCTCTGACCCCTCCTCCATGTACAGCACCTCGACATAGTGCAACAGTTGTCTTATATTGATAAGATACCTAAGGCTCTGCCCCTTACAACCTAACAGGTGTGCCAAGACAAGGAGTCAAAATGGCTCTACCTAATGCACAGAAAAAACCGGGAGGCTGCCAAATTGAGGAGACAAAGTAATGTAGCCCAAATGGAAGAATAGATAAAAACTCCCAAAAAAGAACTAAGGGAAAAAGAGATAGCCTATTAGATGCAGAATTCAAAACACTGGTGATAAGGATGACCAGAGAACTCATTGAGTATAGCAAATGCATAAAGGAAGAAATGAAATCTACACTAAGTGAAATAAAGAAAAATCCATAGGGAACCAATAGTGAAGAGAAGGAAGACAGGATTCAAACCAATGATTTGGAACATAAGGAAGAAATAAAGTCAACCAGTATAGAATAAAGAAACAAGAACTCAATAAAATGAGGAGAGTATAAGAAGACTGTGGGACATCTCCAAAAGTGCCAACATTTTAATCAGGGGGACCAGGGGAAGAGGAAGAGCAAATTCAAATTGAAATTTTATGTGAAAAAAAATGAAGGAAAACTTCCCAAATGTGACAGAGAAATATGACACACAAATCAGGAAACATAAGAGTCCCAAACAAGCTGGACCCAAAAAAGGACCACACCAAGACACATCATAATGAAAATGCCAAAGATTAACTGTAGAGAATCTTAGAAGCAGCAAGAGAAGTTACTTACAAAGGGTTCCCATGAGACAATCAGCTGATTTCTCAAAAGAAACTTTGCAGGCAAGAAGGGACTGGCAAGACCTCTCCCCAGAGCTACCAACCTGACTCTCCTCACGTCTCCAGCGTATTCTGCCCTCCCTCTGCCAGAGCCCAAGGTGTCTGCGAACAAAATTTCGTGTATTGGCCTTTTAAGAGGTTCTCTGCATCTCCAGCTGTCTCTCCCTGGTGGATAGAAACCCTGCTGCTTTTCTCCTTTTCTCCACCGTTTTGTTATTGTTCCTTTCCCAGTTCTGTTGCTGTAGGCTGGGGAGCCCAGCTTCGGGTTCACACCCCACTCCTCAGGGGGAGCCCCCTGGCCTCTTAATATCCCTCCACACTCCAGCTGTCACCTATGGGATTTCAGCCAGCCCTCTCGTGCCTCATCTGCACTACCAGTCTCCTAACGGTTATGTGGCTTTTTCCATCTATCTGTGGTTTTAAGGCTTCTCTCCAGCTATTGTTCAGTTGGTTATCTAGGGTTTTTTCCTGTTAATTTAGTTGTTTCAGTTTGATCCTGGGAGGTTAGTGTAGCTTCCACTCTGTTGCCACTTGGATCCTCTCCATCAAGGGGATGTATCTGGAAGTAGGGCCTTTGGGACACCTTGGCACAGCCCTCATGAACAGGATTAGTGCCTTTGTAAAAGAAGCCCAAGAAAGCTCCTTCTTCCCTTCCATCGTGTGAGGTTATAAAGAGGTAACTTGTCTGAGGAAACCGGCTCTCTCATCAGACATTACATTTGCCAGCAACATGATCTTAACACTTCTCAGCCTTTAAAACTGTAAGAAATAAAATTTTATCTAAAGGCCACCCAGTCTGGCATTTTGCTATAGCAGTCTGAATCCCTCTCCCCAATTCAATTGTCTATCCTGCCGATTGAGTACCCTCCTTTCCCTTAAATTTCTAATCCAAACCGATGCATAATTTTCTTTCTTCCTTACTCTCCTAATTATTCCTTTACTATCATTAAGATACCTTTTTATGTCATTTTCCCATAAACTTTTACAGAAGTTGTATGAAGTTCAACCTTTTATTACTATTTGTGGTTTTACCTTCATAATTTTCATTTCTAACATTTACTTAAACTCATTTTCCTTACACTATTCATTTCTAGTCCTTCCAGTCCTTTGAGTTCTTAATTACCTACTAGAAGTTGAAAGATATCAACATAAAATCTTTTTTTTTTTTTTTTTTTAAGACTTTACTTCATTATTTTCAGAGAGAGAGGGGAAGGGAGAGAGGCAGAGAGGGAGAGAGACATCAATGTATGGTTGCTTTTCACCTGCCTCCAGCCACAGACCTGACTGGAGACCTGGTTTGCAACCTGGTTATGTGCCCTGGCTGGGGAATTGAACCTGCGACCTTTGGGTTCGCAGGCCGGCACCTTATCCACTGTGCTACCAGCCAGGGCTTCAACGTAAAATCTTTTATATTGGCCTTTTAAGAGGTTCTCTGCATCTCCAGCTGTCTCTCCCTGGTGGATAGACAGCTCCTCTTATATTTGCAAAGTCCTTTTCCTTGTTCAATGTGTTCCCAAAACTATTCCTCCAGAATTCACTAGGGTTTTTTTGTTTGTTTGTTTTTACAAGATTTTATTATTTTTAGAGAGGGGGGAAGGGAGAGGCAGAGAGGGAGAGAGGGAGAGAGGGAGAGAGACATCAATGTATGGTTGCCTTTCACCTGCCTCCAGCTACAGACCTGGCTGGAGACCTGGCTTGCAACCTGGCCATATGCCCTGGCTGGGGAACCAAACCAGCATCCTTTAGGTTGGCAGTTCGGTGCCTGGTTTTTCTTAATTGGGTAATTGCCTTTTGCCTCCTTGAAGCATTATCCTATAAACTTCAAATGTAAGAGTCCCAAAAACAAAAACAAAAACAAAAACAAAAAACCCCACTCATAACTTAAATGCTGACTATCCAAATGAAATATTAACCAATGAGATTAGCCATGTATTATACATAAATCAAATAATCATAAATAATTTTCCAATGGACTTTTATTAAAACACACTATTAAAACAAAAACTAAAATTTTATTTTTCTCAATCTCTACAGCTTCTCTTTTAGGTGATGTAGTTCAGGGACCTACATAAAACTGAGTAAAGAAGAAAATTTTATTAGTCACAGCATGAAATTAACAGAACATCCCACAGAACTGAACCACAATAATGCTGTTATAAAATTTGTGTTTCTCGCATTCTCTCTTTTGTTCCTTTTAATTCTTAGAGAGAGGGGAGGGAGGAAGACAGACATAGCGACTGGTTGCCTCTTCCACTCTCCCTACCAGGGACCTGGCCTGCAACCCAGGCATGTGCCTTGACCAGGAATCGAACCAGCAACCTTTTGGTCCATAGGCCAAAACTCACTCCACTGAGCCGTACCAGCCAGGGCTCACATTCCATTTCAAGGAAAACAGTACATAGTAGGGATCTTCTAGGTCTTATAAACTGATTGAACTTTTTTTTTTTTTTTAAATTCATTATTTTTAGAGAGAGTGGAAGAAGGGAGAGAAACATCAATGTAT
This sequence comes from Noctilio leporinus, assembly GCA_004026585.1. NCBI lineage: Eukaryota > Metazoa > Chordata > Mammalia > Chiroptera > Noctilionidae > Noctilio > Noctilio leporinus. The sequence continues at coordinate 31,642 of PVIW01005287.1, read as the reverse complement.
GGCTGCTTTTCACTTGCTTCCACCTAGGGGGCCTGGCTGGAGACCTGACTTACAACCTGGGTTATGTGCCCTGGCTGGGAATCAAAACAGCGACCTTTGGGTTCATAGGTCAACACTCAATCCACTGAGCCACACCAGTCAGGGCTGTTACCTTTTTTTTTTAAAAACAAAAAACAAAAAACAAAAAACAACCATAAACAGCAATAACATATTCTCAAACTGTGCTAGAGTATTTAAAAAGGCAACTGTGAAATCTCTAGTGATAAGAACTGGCAGGATGAGAACTGGTTTGTTAAGAACTACATCTTAACTGTTTCTATTTTACCTGTGACATCAGCACACCTTTTTCATTAAGGCAACCAAGGGTGCCACAATGACTAGCAAGTTTTTTAAGTAATAGATGTTTGATTGATCAGGACTCAAATAAGCTTCCTTTCCCAATTTTGTCTCTAATGAAGCAGAAATCAGTAACTTTGTCTTTTGTACACAAGGAGGCTGGTATTTTTTAAATGCAGCTCCTGTCATCTTCAAACTCATAATTAAAAGAGAGTTGAATTATTAACCTGTCTTTCAATTTTAGTACATACTTGATAAGCGTAACACCCTGGATCTGTATTATAGTAATTTCTTCTCCTATCAACCACATTTTGCCCTTTTTAAGAGTTGAGAGTTGTAGTTTCAAACAATTTCTACACATAAAGCATGTTTAATTTCCTTTTCACCGAACTATTTTCCTCCCACTTCTGTGCCTGTGAAAGAATCTGAACACACACATATGCTCACATATGTTGCTTTTACCATTAGAATAAAACTAGACTATAGGGACAACTCTGTGAAGACAGTTTGGACTTTCTTCGAAACCCTCCTCTAGGTTGACGAAGGTAGGTGCAGATCACTGAAGGATGTGATGAGGCTGTAGTAAGTTTTTTCATCATCTGTCAGTCCTGCATTGCCAGGTCTCACCACCACAGCCACATGTACATCTGCCTTCTCAGCAGCACTGGCCTCTGTGAAAAATCAAAATATACTTGTATGTCAGAAACATCAGAATATGATCTCTGAGATTTGCTTCTAAGCAATCAGGGGTATGTGGGAATGTGAGATTTGTTTCTAAGTAATCGGGAACAAGTGTGGCCCTGATCTGATCACTACTGAAGCTAAAAGATAGGTACATGGGTGTTGACTATATTATTTTCTTTTTAAATAATTTCCCATTTTTCTGTAACAAAAAACTTAATACATAATTGTACTGTGTTCTATCCACAACTTTCCCCTATTTCCTCCCATTTGGTCCAACTGAGAACTGAGCTGTTTCCCACAGGGCAGCCTGTCAGAAAAAATACCAATGAAGTGGATAAAGGACAAATGGAATCCTAGGCCTAATCAGCCCAAAATAGTTGCTCTCATATCTGTAACATGTCACACACCCCGACTAGACTGACCATCTTCTTTTGCCTCACAAATTCCTACTCTTTGAAATTCAACTCAAATATCTCATCTTTCAGAAGCACTAGTACAGCATCCCATGTGCTCCTTTAACACTCTGCATTTAGTTCCATCATAACAACGTGAGTTGGCAGTTATAGTATCTGTTGTCTCTCCCTTCCCTCAATAGTGTGATCAGTGATTACTGGTGGGTAGAAATAAAAATAGGCCTAGTAAAATAAACCTAGGCAAGCTAGACACTGCAGGAAGTTATCTTTAAAATGCCTCCAGTTACGATCTCTTCATTTTGTTTCCATATAAAGGTAATAGTTAATATATTAATTTAGCATCTACCATGTACTAAGTACTGGTTCTAGGAACAGAGAACAAAACAAAGCGCCTGCCTTCATGAAGCTCCCATTCTCATCTAAATCTTCACAACCCTGATGTTAGTTAGCATCACTATCCCCATACATATAGAAACTGAGAGCTATCGGCTGGTAGAGCTAAAGTTTGAGATTGCTAATATTACTCTGTGGTCTGCTCTAGAACAATGGTCAGCAAATTTCTGCCTTCCACTTGTTTTTGTAAACATAATTTATTGGAACACAGCCACACCCATTCATTTGTGTATTATCTACAGCTGGTTTCACACTACAAGGGCAGAGCTGAATAGCTGTGATGAAGGCGGTATGGCCTGCAAAGCTAACGATGTACTTACTACTATTCCAAGTGTGATCCTTGGACTGGTAGTGTGGGAATCACCTGGAAGCTTGTTAAAAAAGCAGAATCTCAGATCCCCACTGTGGAACTACTGAATTAGGATCTGCAGGGGATGAGCTCTGATCAGAAACATTAAGAAAAAGACAGAAGGCATTCTAGGACAACGTAAAATACTTGTGCAAATATTGGGAGAATTGGGAGATGGAACATGGGTTAAGAGCAAAACGGGACAAATCTGAAACATTCTATGGAACTGAGATTTGGTACTTAAAAAAAAAAAAAAAAAAAAATTCCTCAGTGGTTTCTCAACCTTTGAAAAATAGTTCCAGTATCTGAATGGATTAAGGGCAGTGGTGTTGAGAGAGATAAGTTCCCACAGCGAAAAGTGGGACAGAGCTCTCTTCTTCCTACCCACCTCAAGTGTCTATCTTCTTCTCTTCTTGTGAAAGGGCTGTCATCTTCCCAAGGCAAAAAAAGTGCTCAACAATCCCCTCCTTAGGCAAATTCTGCAGATGCCATTCATTCCAGCAGAAGAGGCAGCTGCTTCCTAACCCCAGTTCTCAGCCAAATGCCTCTAGCAAAGTTTTCCTTCTTAAAGAGCAATCTGGGATTCCACTAGAGCTGAGCCATAAAGACCCATGACCCAAGTGGGACTTGACACTAGCTAATGACATTTCGTGTCTTACCTAGATAACCACGAAGCAAGATTTTTTCCTAAGCATATATTTGCTCTCTTCATATAATAAAAACATTCAACTAATACTTGACTTAAAACTCTGAACCTCTTTCCCTTCCTCCAAAGGGAGAAAGTCTTTCAGCTCTCTTTTACACTTGGGTATTACTGGCTTGGCAAATAAAGGTCATTTGTTTTTTTCCCATAAGATGATTCTAATAACACTTAGCTGTCTGTCTTTAACATCATTAAAAACATCTTTGTTAGATTGTATTGTGACAGCTGTTGTATCAGAGTGCATTAAAAAAAATTTAACAAAATTGGTGAATTTTTGTGTAGACATTTTCACACTGAAGATGAAAAATACTCAACATTTTTGGCATTATTATGCTTTATTGTTTCAAGGTAAAAATGCAACTGAAAAGCTAAAAAAGATTTGTGCAATGTATGGAGAAAGCCCTATGACTGATCGAACATGCCAAAGTGGTTTGGGCACCCTGGCTGCAAACCCAAAGGTCACTGGTTCAATTCCCAGCCAGGGCACATAATGGGGTTGCAAGCCAGGTCTCCAGCCAGGTCCACAGCTGAAGGCAGGTGAAAGGCAACCATACATTGATATGTCTTTCTCCCCCTCTGCCTTTCTCTCTTCTCCTCTAAAAATAAAAGTAATAAAATCTTTAAAAAATAAAAAAAGTGGTTCGGGAAGTTTCAGGCTGGAGATTTCCAATTTCCCACTGGGCGACATATCACAGTTGGGTAAGACCAGTTGAAGTTGATAGCGATCAAATCAGAACATTAGTTGAGAACAATCAACGTTATACCTTGTGGGAGACAGCTGAAATACTCAAAATATCCAAATCAAAGTTACTGGTAAAAGTGAAAAATGGTGCTTCTGGCTGGTGGCACAGTGGATAAGGCGCCTGGCCTACGAACCCAAAGGGGGCCGGTTCGATTCTCCAGCCAGGGCACACAACCAGGTTGCAAGCCAGGTCTCCAGCCAGGTCTGTAGCTGGAGGCAGGTGAAAAGCAACCATACATTGATGTCTCTCTCCCTCTCTGCCTCTCTCCCTTTCCCTCTCTCTGAAAATAATAAATAAAATCTTTAAAAAAAAAAAAAAAGGGAAAAATGTGTCTTATTTTATGGGAAAAAAACTAGGACTTTTTGGCCAACCCAATATTTGGGATATCACTTGGTCTTCCATTTTGCCTTGGCAATGGACTTTGAGCACATGGTGCCAAAACACAGGTTCAGGGATAACAGCAAGGCAGGAAGCCAGCTGCCTGGTACCATTCCAGCTACAGATGGGCCCAATTCTGGCCCTCCTATGGTGCATGAGGCTGGCAGAAGTCTAAGGGCAGGAATAAAGCCTCTTCATGGAGGAATCAAGTGGAGCCAATTTCATTGTGAGGCCAACTTGGGGATCATCTCTAGTCTCTAACAGAAATAATTTCTGTAACTGCAACCTAAGGAAATGGCTTAAGGGAAAAAGAAAAGATCTGAAATTATAGATGTAGTATGATGACAATTAGACCAAAAAAAAATGTGGCTGAAAAAAGAAAAACTATGAAAAAACTGTAAGCAGTATTGGGTCAGGAAGGAAAATTACTAACAGAAACCAAAAGGTGGGGATAGGGTGAGGGGCTGGAGATCATAATGCTCAGGACAGGCTGGCTGACTTTGTAGGGAGCTCTAGCCACCAAGTAGATTCCTTAATTCTAACGCTGCAGAAACTTACCATTCAAAATGCTAAGAAAATTAAATACGGGACAACCCACAGACTTTCATCTCCTAGAGGCCCCTTTAAAGGAATAATCAGACAAGCAACTCACAGATTAAACCAAACAAATTCACCAGAACAAGGCCTGTCTCCTTTCCATAAGGAGCAAAATTCTCATTCCTTACAGAAACTGCTGGTGCATCCATAAATGTGCAGATAGTAAGGCGACCTCCCCCCCCACTTCTCTAAGCCCCCCAAAACTATCCAAGAAAGAAGGTATATGATAACTTTGAATCAGTAAAAGGTTTCTATACTGAAATATGACAGGCAAGCAGAGGCCAGGTGAAATGATTGCTGTTATGGCTAATGCTGGCTGATGGTACATGGAAGTGGTCTGGCTACCTAGTTACACAATGAACTCTGAAGCAGCATGTCCGTCCACCTCTGTCTCTCATCTTCAGTGTAGTCAGACATGCAAATGTAAAGCTTTCTACATTTAAAAAATGTAGAAAGATGAGACACCAGTTTGAAGATGACCCAAGCCAGGACAAGCAGGACAGGGGCTGATCCCCACTAAATACTGTCTACCTAGGTCAAAAATTCCAGTCTAGATTCGCCATGGTCTGAAATTTAACCAAGGTATTAACGATTACTGAATGTCTGCTGTATGTCAGGTGAAATTAAGCCTGTTTTACCCCTCTTTCTCTGAAAATCATATTCTTACTTATTGAAAGCATTAAATTATCCATGCTGGTTAAGATTTTTTTTCAAGACTGCTTAGCAAATTAGTACCTGCTTATTACATACCTATAATTCTTCCCTAACACAACAAACCAAAAGGTCAAGGGTCAACAGTAGAAAAAATATATTCATACACACTACCACTGGTGAGACTCCTTTGCCAGAAGCCTGGATTTGATTTGCCTCTGGGCCTGACCACTGAAAGTCTGAGCAAATGAGAGTGACTTCATCAGTTCTGTGACAAGAGATAGGGCTGGAGGGAGGAACACTGCCTACAGATGCTGAAGTGCCTCCAAGGGGCCTAGGAGCCATGTGGAGCTGATTAAGCAAGAGAGCACTCCCTGACCTCTGCCTCTTTTCCCCAGTACCCTTGCCCAGCCTTCAGCAGAGAAAGCATCAGAGCAGCTGCCCAGTACATAAAGCCCCATTCTGGAGGGTGAATGGAGGTGAAACTTACACTCCAAGGCAAGTGGAAGAAATGTAAATATACAGAACTACCCTCAAATATAAGTGCAATTGTAAACACACCAAGAATAGGTCCCTTGGGAAATACACAACTCTAAGAATGATCATGAAATCAAAAGCTGGGGGGCCAGGTAGGGACTGTGGAAGACCTCACCTGCCAGGGCTTTTCAAGCAAAAACAAGAGAGACATCCCCCAGCATTCTCCACCTCTCATCTGCTGCTGCCTGTTTCTTTCTTTGCTACCATTTCCCTCTATAATTCTGTGGACGACTCACAGTCTTACACAAGACACTTGAGAACATGTTTTAAACCACCCTTGAAATCACTTAACTTGCCAATAAAGAACAGTATATATTGTTTTGTATATCTGATAATGTACCACATAAAATAAAAAGAGCCAGGCTGGGTAAAAAAGATGCTATCTTTAAGAAGATGAATCATGAAAGATGCCTGGGGGAGAGGCACCCACAGCATTCATCAACTGGAATGACAATGAGGCAAAAATCACTAAGCTATAAGAGTCCTCTTTCTCTCTCTCTTTTTTTAATTTTTTAAAAAAGATTTTATTATTTCAAGAGAGAAAGGGAGAGAGGCAGAGAGGGAGAGAAACATCAATGTATGGTTTCCTTCCACCTGCCTCCAGCCACAGACCTGGCTGGAGACCTGGCTGGAGACCAGGCTTGCAACCTGATTATGTGCCCTGGCTGGGGAATAGAACCAGAGACCTTCGGGTTCACAGGCCAGCACCTTATCCACTGTGCGACCAGCCAGGGCTCTCTTTCTCTTTTTAAGGTGTATATGTGATCTCACTGCTGTTAGATATATTTGCTGCAGGTCCACTGTGACTTTATTGTCCTTAACTAGCCATGCACCTACTGTCATATTCTTAGATGCATGCTCACTCTCAACAATGATGCCCCTAAACCATCCTTTCTTATTTTTCCATTTCATCTGCGTATGTGTATGTGTGCACACACCAACTTGGACAGAGGGATGGGTAGGGAACCACAGATAAAGAATTAAAATGAGAAGAATTAGTCTTTCCAATGCCACTTCCCCACACAGCCCCCAAGGATGGATAAATGGAGAGAAGGGTGAATTGGCTGGTTCATTGCTTTTTATAAAACTTTCATTTTTCAAGGGTCTACACATAAACTTTCCTTAAAGAGGCAATGTGTTTACAGTGCAGTGCCAGACTCAGCTCCCATCCTAAAGAAGTCAGATTACTAGGCCCTGGCTGGTAGCACAGTGGTTAAGGCGCCGGCCTGCGAACCCAAAGGTCGCAGGTTCAATTCCCCAGCCAGGGCACATAACGAGGTTGTAAACCAGGTCTCCAGTCAGGTCTGTGGCTGGAGGCAAGTGAAATGCAACCATACATTGATGTCTCTCTTCCTCTCTGCCTCTCTCCCTTCCCCTCTTTCTGAAAATGGTGAAATAAAATCTTTAAAAAAAAAAAAAAAAAAAAAAAGAAGTCAGATTACTTACCCAGAGTAACGTCTGTAAGAAACAAGATGTTGTTGGTTGAGCACCCAATGTTGTTTGCAATCTTTCGGTAACTCTCACTCTCTACTTTGTGTCCAATCTTGGTATCAAAGTGACCATCAATAAGCTGAATACAGAAAAGAGGAAAGACTAATACTATAAATACACTTGTAACCTGGACCCCATTGTCTCTCATTCTTTTGTCTCTGAAATATCAAACAATAGTAGTAACTTCACCCACTCAGTATATAACTGAAAATCTATTTAATAGAGATCTTTGTGAACACTACAAAAAGTACATACCAAGCTTTAATGGCAATAAATAATTGAAGGGAGAAAACTACCAATTCAACACATGTAAGATCATTTTATAATCTACTTACTTTTCTTCATTAGCATCAAATTTTTACCCACAATCTTTTAAAATATACATGCCCTACTTTCTACCCTTAAAATAAATACTATTTACACTCAAGTTACTTACTAGAGTAGGTTGCATTCCTGAAGAAAGATTCCGAACATTGATTTCCTTTGGACCACAGAATGTACAGATTTTTTCTAACCTACCTGATTAACAAGCTGTTACTTTACTTTCAACAAGCTTTCATTTTCTGATTAAAATATTTTAAAATTCTATCCAAGAGCTTGTATATACCTTTATCATCCTAGAAATAATTGGGGCCAAATGTGTCACCTGACAACTTAACCAATAGTAGTTAAAATAAATCCGTATTAAGAATCAGCTTTTATAATAAAGCCCTTGAATATTTTCAAAATAAGCCTAATAATCACTCAAATACAAATTAAGGTAATATTAATACTCATTATAACTTTTTTAACTTTTAAAAGGTTATGACTGGTTTTGCATATTTTCACTCAAGTTCGCCTCATCTAGTACCTGGAGAATAAAGTTTTTTTCAAATATACTTTAATGATTCTCCTATTACTGTTGTCCCAATTTTCCCCTCTTTGTCCCCTGCACCCGGTTACCCCCATTCCCTCTGGCAATGCCCCCTTTAGCTCCTGTCCATGTGTCATGCATATAAGTTCTTTGGCTTCTCCAATTCCTCTATTATTCTTAACATTCCCCTGTCCATTCTGTAACCACCAATGTGTACTTTTTCTTCCCCCCACATGCAGACAATTCACCATTTAATTATTGCCTTCTGCCAGTTTCTCAAATCATATTAATACAAGTTTTTTATTATTTCAAAATACTTATGTTAATTCATTTGTTTAAAAATTATTTTCTAAGTAATACCAACTGCAATATTACCAAACACATGCAAATATTGACACACATACATATTTTTATAAATATTATACTAGAAAGTATTTCTACTCCTGTAACCATCTAATAACATAATTTAATTGCCTTCAAAAATTTCTATTGGAAATATTTTCATCTAGTTTCTTTCATTTCTTATCCCTGAAAAAAAATCACATGATTATCTTTCCCAAGTCCTTCCTATATTTGCTTGGTTATACGCAGACTTCTCCTGAGCTAAAATAGATATATAAATAAATAAAATAAACAAACTCTTTTCATTCCCAAAAGATTTAGTCTTCTTTTGGAGAATAAAGTTTTCATTACTGAACTCAGTAGACAATTAGTATGTTTTGTCTGTTATACGAGAGAGGAGAAGGTTACATCTGTATTCAGAAGATAAGAGTTACCAATAATTTAGTGCTTTAATTTTGTACTTAAGAACTAATAGGAAAAACAAGAAAGGACTAACATGAGATTAAGACAATCCCCAAAGCCAAAGTGTTCTCTGTATATAGAAGCTAAAGATTTATTATATAAAATAGGTGGCTGAGAGCCCTGGCTGGTAGCACAGTGGATAAGGCGCCAGCCTGTGAACCCAAAGGTCGCAGGTTCGATTCCCCAAGCACATAACCAGGTTGCAAACCAGGTCTCCAGTCAGGTCTGTGGCTGGAGGCAAGTGAAATGCAACCGTACATTGATGTCTCTCTCCCTCTCTTCCTTCCCCTCTTTCTAAAAATAATGAAATAAAATCTTAAGAAAACAAAAACAAACAAACCATAGTTTAAAAAAAAAAAAAAAAAAAAAAAAGTGGCTGAGTGACCTATTAAATACCACTAAATTCACTGTGTACTAAGTTAGCATTTCTTTTTGAAGACCTAAATGTTTTCCCTTCTTCCTCCAGGGGGTGTAGATATGGATGATAGGAGAGAGGGTTAATTTGAATTTTTTTTTTTTTAGTTTTGTTTTTTTAAGATTTTATTTATTATTTTTGAGAGAGAGGGGAAGGAAGAGAGGCACAGAGGGAAAGAAACATCAATGTATGGTTGCCTTTCACCTGCCTCCAGCTACAAACCTGGCTGGAGACCTGGTTATGTGCCCTGGCTGGGAATCAAACCAGAGACCTACAGATTCACAGGCTGGCACCTTATCCACTGTGCCACCAGCCAGGGCCTTTTTTTCAGTATTTTCTAAAGTATATTTTATTAATTATGCCATTACAGTTGTCCCATTTTTTTTTCCCCCTTTGCCCCTAATGCCTGGTACCCCACTTCCCTCCAGCAATCCCATCCCTAGTTCATGTCCCTGTGTCATGCATGTAAGTTCTTTGGCTTCTATTTCCTTTTCTCTTCTTACCATGCCCTATTTTGTACCTATCAATTATACTTCTTAATCCTGTACTTCTTCCCCCATTGTACACCCCCACTGATAACCCTCCATATGATCTCCTTATCTATGATTCTATTTCTGCTCTAGGTGTTTGCCAAGTTTGTTTTTCTTTTTTTTGCTTTTTAAAGGTTTTATTTTTAGATAGAGGGGAAGTGAGGGAGAAAGAGGGAGAGAACATTAATGTGAGGTTGTGTCTCATGCACCTACAACTGGGGACCTGGCCTGCAACCCAGATATGTGCTCTGCCTCACTGGAAATTGAACTAGTGACCCTTTGGTTTGCAGACTGGCACTCAATTCATTGAGCCACACCAGCCAGGGGAGTTTTTGTTGTTTAGTCAGTTGTAGATAGCTCTGAGTTTGTTGTCAATTTACTGCTCATAGTTTTAATCTTCTTTTTCTTAAATAAGTCCCTGTAATATTTTATATGATAAGGGCTTGGCGATTGTGAACTTCTTTAGCTTTACCTTGCCTGGGAAGCACTTTATCTGCCTTTCCATTCTAAATGATAGCTTTGCTGGTTAATCTTGGTTGTAGGTCCTTGCTTTTCATACTTAGAATGCTTCTTGTCAGGCCCTTCTTGCTTGCAGTTTCTTTTGAAAAATCAACTGATAGTCTCATGGGAATACTTTTGTAGGTAACTCTTCTTTTTTCTTGCTGTTTTTAAGATTCTCTCTTTGATCTTTAGCTTTTAGCATTTTAATTGTCTTGGTATGATCCTCTTTGGGTCCAACTTGTTTGCGACTCTCTGTATTTCCTGGACTTGTTTATTCCCTTCGCCAAATCTGGGGTTTTTTCATTACTTCTTGCTCTTACTCTTCCCCTTCTGGCACCCTCATGATTTGGATGTTGATACATTTAACAGTGTCCCAGAGGTTCCTAATTCTCTCCACATTTTCTTCAATTCTTGTTCCTTCTTTCTGTTCTGGGTGAATGTTTCTTCCTCCCTTTTGTTCTGAACCATTGATTTGAATCCCAGCTTTCTTCCCATCACAGTTGATTCCCTATATATTTTTATTTTACTTTATAAAACTTTCATTTCTTCCTTTATTTTTCAGCTGTACTCAATCATTTTTCTGAGCATCCTTATCACCAGTGTTTTCTTCAAATCTGACAGGTTGGCTATCTCATTTTTGCTTAGTTATTTTTCTGGAGTTTTGATCCATTCTATCATTTGGGCCATAGTTCTTTGTCTCCTCAATTTGACAGCCTTCTTAGTTTGCTTGTGTCTTAGACAAAGCTGTCTCATCTGTGAAGTTGTAAGTGGCAGAGCCTTAGATAGTCATCAGTGCAACCAACCAGTTTGTCTTGTGGAGCTATGCATTGGGGAGGGGTCAAGAGGGAAAATGCCACTTGCTCAGCACTTGCCTGTTTTCAGTCACTTCACCCACCTCCCATCTGAGACTGGCGCCCCTCAACCGGTTGCCTTGGTGATGGTTCCCAGAGTGGGTGTTTTGTGTACTGTTTCTATTACCATGGGGTCCTCTAAATGGACTCTCCTGAGACAGGCAGTTTCTTTTGCTGCTCCAACCCCCACTGTTTTTCACAGCCAGAAGCTAGGAGGCTCTATTTTCCTGGCCCTGGAACCACAGGGCCAGAATTGCTCCCGAGGTGTCACTTCCTGCTTTTATCTGTCAAATGTGAATGTGGGATCAAGACCAGAACCTTTCATTCTGCTGATGCAGCCACTGTCTTGCCACGGTCACCAGGCCTCCACTCTGGCTCCCCATCCCTGCTCTTCCAACCCATCTGAATTAATATTTCTTCATTCGTTGGTTGTCGGACTTCCATACAGTTCAATTTTCTGGCAGTTCTGGTTGCCTTTTGTTATGGTTGTGTGCGGAGGAAAAGTATGTCTACCTACACCTCCATCTTGGCTATAAGTTCAATAAGAATTTTTCATGAATAAGAAATTTAATGGGCAGCCTTCATTGCTTAATAATGTCCCCAGTTCTCTTACATAAGAATGTTGGTTCTCCCTGGCCAGATGGTTCAATTGGTTGGAGTATCATCCCTTCTATGAAAAGGTTGCAGGTTCCAACTCCATTCAGGGCACAGTCATACCTAAGTTGCAGGTTTGATCCCCACTACGGGTGCACACAAGAGGCAACCAATTGATGTTTCTCTCTCACACTGATATTGATGTCTCTGTCTCTCTGCTCACCCCCTTCCTCTTTCTCTAAAATCAGTAAACATATCCTTGGGTGAGATTAAATTAAAAAAAGAATGCTGGATCTACTAAAACAAAATTTGTATCTACAAATTACTAGAAACCATCAACCCACCTTCATTCTACTGCATTCAAAAACTCTGGTTGTTGTTGTTGTTGTTGTTTTTAAAGTGGCATGTATCACTATTTTACACTTTATCTGCTACTTTAAACAACCAAAAGAAAAGCATGCTATTAGTTTCCTTTGGGTTGACAATTTCCTAATATTGGCAAGATAGCTGATTTACACTAGCTCATATCTTGTTAAATGTATTTTATATATGATTCTATTACTAGCATCATAAAAATCACTTAAGAGTGGTTGTTTAAAAATGCAGATTCCTGACTCCCTATCCTAGCCCTGCCAATTCAGATTTGCTAGAAAACAGGGCCTATGGATCTGTATTTTCAACAAACTCCCCAGGTGATCCTTATGCACAACAAAGTTTAAGAACTTTTGATGTATTGCTTGATAACACAGACCATTTCACCCTTGACTATAACATATCCCCCAGTTTTTACACTTCCTTGTACAAAGTGCTTAGCATATATAAATGCAATATCTGAATGCTGATTTAGCGTGTAACTGTAGCATATTCTTTTAATAATCATCATTTCATGCTTTGAGTCAAAGAACAAAGTAATCAGGTAACCTACCTCAAGAATATCTCCCTCTGTAGAATACCCGAATAATAGTTTCTGTGCCTCTACACTCCCTGAGGAATAAATATACACTTTCATTCCAGCCTCTCTCCACTTCCTGACTGCTGGAACTACATCTTTAAAGAACCTGGAGGGGAAAACAAGTTGAAAAGCAGTCAAAATTGTTGTCGCAAGTTGTTTCTATTTGTGCCCAAATGGTCCCTATGAGAAGCAATTCTATGAGACTGCATGTGCAGATCTAATAGCAATGTCAGTGGAGTTTCAGAATCACAGAGGATCAGAAGCAACAAATTAGGTGGAAAGGACAGCCCCACTAATGATAGTCAAAAGTTATTGTAAATAACAGGATGAAATAAGTAACATTTTTTAAATCCTCACCTGAGAACATGCTGATTGATTTCAGAAAGGGGGGAAGGAAGGCATAGAGAGTGAGAGAAATATCAATGTGAGAAACACTGATTGGTTCCCTCACACAAACGCCCCAATCAGGGACCTAATCTACAACTGAGGCATATGCCCTGATCAGGAACCAGATCTATGACCTTTCAGTTTACGAAACGACACTCCAACAAACAGAGCCATACTGACTGGGGCAGAAAGTGACTGTTCAAATTCCCAAGGAACTTAAAAAGCAAATAATAATATTGTACCATTATGTAATGTTTGATGTAATGCATGACAAGGAAAGGATAACTTCTGTCTAGGTGCTATAAGAAAGCATGGGGTTTTAGAAAGATCAGCACCCAAACAAAAGAAAAAATGTTTGGAGGCTCAAAGCTATTAACTTTTGATCAGCTATAAAATGGAACTAAAGTTTTGGGTTTTTGTTTTTTTTTTAAAGATTTTACTTATTTCCAGAGAGAGGGGAAGGAAGAGAGGCAGAGAGGGAGAGGCATCAATGTATGGTTGCCTTTCACCTGCCTCCAGCTACAGATCTGGCTGGAAACCTGGCATGCAACCTGGTTATGTGCCCTGGCTGGGAATTGAATCAGCAACCTCTGGGTTTGCAGGATAGCACCTATCCACTGCACCACCAGCCAGGGCTGAAAAAAAGAATATCTTTAAAAAAGAGTATCTTAGTAACATGGAACTCCCGAGTTTCCTTTAGCAGGAGTACTCAGAAGCTCCACAACCAAGACAAAAAACATCTGTGGAAGGTGCTTAAAAAGAACACAGACACAGTGGCGCTGCTCACACTTAATACCCACAAAATGACAGAGTGCATAACTTTATAGAGTTCTTACTTCTCTAACAGAACAAAGAACAGGTAATCTAATGGTCCTGGAAAGAAGCCCAAAAGTGTTGTTCCCCTTATGCAAAGGTTCAAAATGTGACTATTTTCTAGGAAGCCATTTTCAAACTGGAATTAAAAGTCCTTCAAAGATCCCACAAAGCCAAACATCAGGTCTGGGGAATTGAGCTGGGTGAACTGTTTGATCTAAGCTTTGAAAACAAAACACTCACTGTTAGAATAAAAATAATAGTAGGGGAAAAAAAGAATATTGATTTTATCTATTTTACTAATCAGGCAATACTGGAGAGAGAGGACTAGTGGAAAATATATTTGGTTTTGAGGCTGGTGAAATGTTCAGCGTCACATGAGCATACATACTCTGCTTTCACACGCCCCTCTGTGAATGCTGCCTTCCACATGTGGCCCTGCAGCTGTTTCAGCGCCGTAGTCTTTCGGTCCAGAGACATCTGCCAGCACACATTATCTACCACAGCCTGGATCGTCTGTTGCAGGTCGTCTGCCGCATTCTCAGATGCAGCAGGGATCGAAACAGCCCCAACCAGATGGGAGTCTTCTTCAGCCTTCAAGTCATAAACAACATGAAGTTTGTTTCTTACTTATATGAAAAAAGCACACTTAAAATTATACCTTTTCTCCAATCATCATTAGCACCAAGCACTGTTACAAATTAAAAAGTATCCTATATTTTGGGTCTGAATGATTCCTAAAAGAAATAAGATTATAATTAATAACTTACATTACCTTTCCTATATTGTTAAAGCTGAAATTTAAACCAAGAGGCATGTACGTGAGAAGAAAGGCAGCAAATGATAAAATAACGTAATAATTGGTTTATTGATTCACTTACTAGGATCAACAAACAACTTCAATTAAATTTTATCATTTTTCTCTTCATTATACCTGAGGGAAAAAACAATACAAAAAAACAACAACAAAAATCCTTCAGTTAGTTCGCGCCTGGAGTTCAATTAAAAGAAGCTAGTGAAGTAACGTCTGGGGCTTGTTCACGTTCAGTCTCCTGCCATCTCCCACATTGTGCAAAACCTCTTAATAGCTACTTGGAACACTGACAATGTGACAACCCCTATGCCCAACACCTAATACTAAATGATTCATATCCTACAACGTGGGAATATGTATGCATGTTTCAAAAAGAATTGAGACAACAAAGAAGGTAAAGGAGGGGAGTTTTGGACTAACCTCGAGTGATCTAGAAAACCCGGCAAACAGAAATACCCCAAGGCCCCAAAGAATGTGACTATTTTTCCAATCCTAACTCCTAACATCAAAAAATTCAAAGAGCATTTCACATTGTTCAATACAGAAAATTAAGTAGAAAAGAACTGCCAGAGTTAGCTCTGCACAGCTATGTAAGATCTTTGCCACTGAAGCAATTTTAGTAAGACAACAAAACAGGAGATCCACAGCACAGTGTGGAAGGGAAAAAGACTAAAAACTGAGCAGAGAACAGAGCAAATTAAGAGCACAGGAAACAGGTGGTATGAGGGTGGGGCCAAGCGTGAGCTGGGGTAAGAGTGGTGCGGCTATGTGACCAACCCAGGAGCACTGTGCAGGGCTCAGCAGGGGCTCGTACCAGGAGGCAGCAGAGTGGAGAATGAGGTGATGAGATTCTGCCACTAAGACATTAATGAAAGATGTGAAAAGAAAGCACAAAACCTTTTGCATTCCACCCAGAAAAAGCTTGAGCATAAGTCTCTAAGCATCCTATTTCTAAGATACTTAGGAATGTGGACGCAATCAAATAGAAATATCCCAACCTGTTTCCTCAAAAGACTGACATCCTGCTGACACTCTTCTTCTTCCCAATGTGTCTGCAAATATTCTTTAACATTTTCTTTGATGTAAGGAAATAAAATGTCCTGGTAAAATAAAAAAAAAAAACAAGAAACAGCTTTATCTATTTGCACAAGACCAAGTTCTTCAACATTCTCACCTTACATAATTACAGCAAATAAGCCACTGAAAATATGAAAATAGCAGCTATGGATATATGAGACAGAGACAGAGACCAAGAAATAAATGAACTAGATCAAGAATCAGTAAACCATGGCCCCTGGGCCAAATCTGTTCTACCTCTTGTTTTTGTAATGAAGTTTCTTGGAACACAGCCACATTCATGTTTATATAGCATCTGTGACTACTTTGAGGCCACAATGGCAGAGCTGAATATTTATAACTAAGACCATACGGACTGCAAAGTCTAAACACTTACTATTCAGCCCTTTTCAGAAAAAGTCTGCTGGCTCTGGAACTAGATTGCTAAAGCATAGGTCCTTCAGGGCAGGGCTCAAATATGTTGCTCACAGTTGTAACCCCAATGCACACCATAGTATTTGACACATATACATAACTGAAGTTATCTGCTGGAAAAAAGGTGTCTGTGCATGACAAAAAAAAATTTTTGTTTTTTCAATGTATGGTTGCTTTTCACCTGCCTCCAGACACAGACCTGACTGGAGACCTGGTTTGCAACCTTGTTATGTACCCTGGCTGGGAAATTGAACCTGCGACGTTTGGGTTTGCAGGCCAGCGCCTTATCCACTGTGCTACCAGCCAGGGCAAAAAAAATTTTTTAAATCTGATCACCATGACTCAATAATCAGACTACTTATTAGGCTACCCTATAAGAAAGTAATGTACAGAACAATTCAGAAATAAAGAACTTGTCAGTAATCCATGCATTAGGGATGTAATTTCTCTTAGGACAAAATCTTTACATTTACTTGCAACTGCAGCATATGTATTTTTTCAAGTGAAATGTGGCACTTCTGACAATTGTTTTAGTGTCTACTATATGCCAAAACATGCTAGTCCCTGAGTAAGGCATGGAGAAAAGGATTGAAAAGACAAATAAATCACAGTCCCTATTCTCAACAAGTTTAAAAATGTGGCAGGGATGGCAGGTAAACCAAGAATTACAATGAGATACAATGGGTAAGATAAACAGTAGAAGCAAAATGCTGTGTGAATCCAGAGTGTAATGACTTTTCAACAGTCTTAGGAATAACCAGAGTCTAAAACAACATGCTGTGAGTGTAGACTCTAAGTACACAATTCACAAAAGGCCTTACATTTTAAGAGAAACTCCATAATCCAGCTGAATTCAATAAATCTGTTGATTCAAATTCATTCACTTATTTATTCATTCATACATTTACTGAACGTCCAATACAGGGCAGGCCCAATGCTAAGAGCTGGAAATATAATTGGTAACAAAAATCACACATGGGCCCTGGCTGGTAGCACAGTGGATAAGGTGCCGGCCTGCGAACCCAAAGGTCGCAGGTTCAATTCCCCAGCCAGGGCAAATAACCAGGTTGCAAACCAGGTCTCCAGTCAGGTCTGTGGCTGGAGGCAACCATACATCAATGTGTCTCTCCCTCTCTGCCTCTTTCCCTTCCCCTCTTTCTAAGAATAATGAAATAAAATCTTAAAAAAATAAAATAAAAATCACACATGATCCCTAATCTTAAGAAATAGAAGCAGACCCTTTTAGGGGTCCCATAAGGTCAAACTATTTTCATAATATTAAGTTATTATTTGCCTTTTTTCCAGTTTCATCTCTTCAGAAGTGTACAACAGTTTCTCAGAGGTTACACAGTGTGACGTCACAAGAGATCCAACACAGATAAGGGAATCTAGCTGTCTTCAATAGATCTAGACATTGAAGAGGCATGAAAAAAATGTGAAATAATGTCACTCTCCCACCATATTTTCCAAAACAAATTTTTTTTGTAAAATTATGTTTATACAAGAACCTAGTATAAAGGAACCATGGACATGGACAACAGGTGGGATTGACTTTGGGGGGAATGGGTGGGTGGGTGGGGGGACAGAGGGGAGCAAAAAGGGGATGGATGTAATACAACAACAATAAAATTTAAAAAAAAAAAAAAAAAAAAAAAATTATGTTTATAAAAAAAATAAATAAAAGAAAAGAAAAAAAAGAAAAAAAATTATGTTTATAAAGTAATGGAATTTACTGTTGTTTAAAATGAATGAATAAATATTTTTAAGTTAGTTTTTAATTTCTAATATGGTAAATACTGGCCAATATAATTTACATAAATAAAAGTTCTTTGGTTCCTCAATAATTTTGTTTTTTAAGATTCTACTTATTTATTTTTAGAGATACACCAATCAGATGCCTCTCACACACCCGAGCTGGGACCTGGCCTGCAACCCAGGAATGTTCTCTGATCAAGAACCAAACCAGCAACACTTGGTCATCAGGCCAGCACTCAATTCACTGAACCACACCAGTTATTTTTAACAGTAGAAAGAAACCCTGAAAACAAAATGTCTGAGAACTACTAGGTGTATAGAATTAACCCAGAAAAGACCTGAGGAAGCCCTGATTGGTGGCACAGTGGATGAGGTGCCAGCCTGCAAATTCACAGGTCACTGGTTCTATTCCCAGTCAGGGCACATAACCAGGTTGCAAGCCAGGTCTCCACCAGGTCCTCAGCTGAAGGCAGGTGAAAGACAACCATACATTGATGTCCCTCTCTCTCTCTGCCCCTCTCACTTCTCCTCTAAAAATAATAAAATCTTAAAAACAAACAAACGAACAAACAAACAAAAAAACCAGAGGAGAACACAGAGAGAAAGTGGTGTGGGGAGGAAAAGTTTCTCAGTAGTCACATGATCTATGGAGCACATTCCCCAGAAATGTAAGACACAGGTTTCCAAATGTTTCTACTCCACCTGGAGGTGTGCAATAGGCCCTGAAAATAAACATTCCTATTCCCTGCAAAGAGAGCTCACTAAATGTAATAATAGGAGTAGGCTCCATTCAGTTCACAAACCTCTACCATCTGCTATCGCAGGGTCATCTGTGCCAAACAGAGCACTCACCTCTTCTAATCAATATAACCAGAACCAGCCCTCAGCCCAGCTTTGTGGGGTGTGAGGGAATATCTTAAAAGCAGCGATCTGCGCTTTCTCCCTCTCTTCCCTTTTGACCTCCTCGTTACAAGCTTCTAGACCAATACATTCTTCTTTTATAAAAAAAAAATTGTATTCACTATTTTGATAGAGAAGGGTAGGGAAGGAGGAAGAAAGGGAGAGTATCATCAACGTATGGTTGCCTTTCACCTGCCTGCAGCTAAGGACCTGGCTGGAGACCTGGCTTGCAATCTGGTTATGTGCCCTGGCTGGGGAATGGAACCAGCAACCTTTGGGTTCACAGGCCAGCACCTATCCACTGAGCCACCAGCCTGGGTGTATCACATTTTTCTAAATACTATTACAAGAGGGTGAACAAGAGCAAAAAGGTGGCAGAAAACTGAGGGATGATATGATTATGACTTAGTTAATAGATCCATATGAGCAAAACTGTATGTTTTTTGGTGTGCACGGTATTTCCCTGACTGGAATAAAGGGTTGGTTACATAATTAGGGTTTTTTAATATTTCAGAAGACCCAAGTCTAAGTTCAACTTAAATTTTACTCCCAAATGAAAATATACAACACAAGAAAGTTACTATGGCTTTTTTTTTAAATGGTTGGACTGAAATGCTTATCTCTTCATAATACATTATTCAAATTTCACCTGCCCTAGAAAAAAATAAAGAAGTCATTCAGTTTTGCTTGTTCTCATATGGCATTCCAGTTAAGTCATGGGTCATTCAGCATATTTTGAAGTTTACAAACAGTAGGATCAGGCAAATTTTTCAGAATACTTGACAGAAAAGCCTGTTTAAGCTCAATAAAAACTCATTCTTGATCTAAAAGAAGAAAAACAAAGAGCTAAGATTGACAGCTTTCTTTTTCCTTGAAAGATTCCTTTTACCCTGTATACTTCTGGTTTTCTTTATTTAACTTTCCCATCATGCCCTACATCCAGCCCCTCCTTATTCTTTCTTTTTCCTACATAACATCTCTCCTGGCTCATGAACTGTGTGGTAGGGCTGCAAACTGACCCCCACTTGAGAATGCTATCTGAGAAAATGTAGTAAAGCTAAAGGTATACTAGCCATTCCTTTCCTAGACGTAGACCATAGAGAAACTAATACATGTGCACGAACAGGAAAGTAAAAAAATTTCTATTGCAGCACTCAGTATAATAGCAAAACAACCTCTATCTTTATCAGCTAAGGATAAACTGCGGTATATTCATACTCTAAAACATTATAAAGCAGTTGAACATGAATGCACTCAAAATATATTTTATCAATATGAATGTAAACTCTTAACATATGAATAAAAACGTAATACGAAATGGGATATACTCAGGGCCTCAGTTATATCTGTACGGTTTTAAGATCTGAAACATAGTATCAATAATTAGCTTCCTATTGGGTGCATGGTCACTAATATTCATCTTTCCTCCTGGTTATTTTAATTGTTTCACAATTTAAAAACAGGCAAGGCAACTTTGATCCCTTATCCTACTTACACCTGCTTCTTCCTTTCTTGGTCATTCTCCCTCAGTGTTTCACCTCCATTATTCCCCAAATCCCAAGTAAGTATAAATATTCCTGGGGGGAAACTGTTGGTTAGATTCAGGACCTCCTAGTAACTGTAGAGCTAAAGCACCAAAGTTATAAAATGAATGAAGTTCTATACTACTTTGTGCTTCACAAAGTCTAGTTTTCTATATCCAGTTTTATTGGTACCAAAAACAATTCACGGAATGCCCAGTTCCTTGACTTCTATGGGAGAGGAGATAAATACAGACTCCAGGTGGCACACCAGGCCAGGTACTACCTCTGACTTTTACTAGCTGTGTTTGGGTCACTTATCCTCTTTGAGACTGTCTTCTCATCTGTTATATGGGAATAATTAGAGGTAAATATTATATTTTCCAACACAGACAAATAATTCAACTGGGCCAGGATCACCTTTGACTCAAATTTAGTGATAAATAATAGCAGAAAGTTCCCAGAAGGTAAATCATAAGCACAGCTATCTCATTTAGACAATATTTACTCAGGATCTACTGAATGTGCCAGATACTTGTGATAATGGAATTATAAACCACAGCCCCTTCCCGCAGAGAACTCATAGAAATAAAATGTGTAAGGTTCCTAACAATTCTAAACTTTTAGGAAAAGCTTTAGAAGTTAGAAATTACTTTGAAATTCTTGATCATCCAATTTACTCCTTTCCCATATACAGAAAATTCTCCTCTGCACTGAGTAAACACCAAACTAGGCAATGAAGCTGGAACTTAGTGTAACACCTGTAATATTAATATTATCTAAGGGTGGCATGTTAGCAGACTGTTCTATTTTAAAGTAAAAGTATTATCGCATAACATAAAGGTATAATAACTGACTTGTGAAGATTTTATCCATCCTCTCAACACACTCATTGAGCATCTATTATGTAAGTAAGATTTCTTCAAGTTGCCGTTTTATTTTTTTAAGGTTTTTATTTATCATTTCCAGAGAGAGAGGAAGGGAGAGAGGCACAGAGGGAGAGAAACATCAATGTATGGTTGCCTTTCTCCTGCCTCCAGCCACAGAACTGGCTGGAGACCTGGCTTGCAACCTGGTTATGTGCCCTGGCTGGGGAATCGAACCAGAGACCTTTGGGTTCACAGGTCAGCATCTTATCCCTGTGCAACCAGCCAAGGCTCAAGTTGCTTATTTTAAAAAGTCAGTAATTATACCATAGTCTGATATACACTATATCATCATATATAAAAGTTCTAAAAATAGACCTTTTAAAGCTAGTGCTTATTTGCCCAATCATGCCCCTGAAAATATGCAGGCTTTTAAAGTAATTCTACAAATAATTGATGGTAAATGTTTTAAGTTTAGTTATAATCCATTTATGGATAATTTCACAATACTATAGTACAAAAAAGTACAGCAATAAGCCCAGGATTCTACAAATGTGTGACTATTTTTAGTCTACCAGGTACCTAAGGGGTTGTTACAGTTCAGCAGTACATAGAGTAAACTGCTATAGAAATAAATTAGAGTATTTGTCTTCCAGAGGACTATGATTAAATTCTGCTACATGTTGGAAGAAATACTATGCAAGCAGCAATCTATTTTACTCTATACAGTTCAATGGCAGTTTTCTGAAAGAGCTCCATTAAAGGCTACAAAATTTCAGTATCTAATTAAAGAAGTTGTCTAATAAATGCTTAGAAATCCAAATATGGATTGCTTTATGATCAAGCAATTATTTTAGTGAAAAGCACAGAACCAATAAAAATAAATTATAGTATTTACTCATCTCCTCTGAAGAAAATATGTATATAAAAAGGGAATATGCCTTGGCTGGTAGCTCAGTGGGTAAGGGGCCAGCCTGTGAACCCAAAGGTTGCTGGTTCGATTCCCAGCCAGGGCATATACCCAGGTTGCAAGCCAAGCCTCCAGCCAGGTCGATAGCTGGAGTCAGGAGAAAGATAACCATACATAGATGTCTTTCTCCCTCTCTGCCTCTCTCCCTACCCCTCTCTCTAAAAATAATAAAATCTTAAAAAAAAAAAAAAAGGGAATAGAGCCCTATGTTCATGGCAGCATTATTTACAATAGCCAAGATCTGGAAGTAGCTCAACTGTCCATGAGTAGATGAGTGGATGAGTGAATAAAAAAGTTGTAGTATAGTTACCCAATGATGCATTACTTGGCCATAAAAAAGAAGGAAATCTTACTAATTTTCAACAGCATGGATGGATCTAGAGAGTATTGTGGTAAGTGAAATAAGCCAGTCAAAGAAAGATAAGTACCATATGATTCCACTTACATGTGGAATCTAAAGAACAAAACAAAATTGAAACAAACTCATAGATATAGAAACAGATTAATAGCTGTCAGAAAAGTGGGGTGTTGGGGGGCTGGGTGAAAAAAGTGAAGGGCTTAAGAAAAAAATTCATAGACACAGACAACAGTCTGGGGATTAACAGAGGGAAAGGGGTGTGGAAGAGGTAGAAGAGCATTAAGGGGGTAGAGAGAATAAATGGTGATGGAAGGAGACCTGATTTGAGGTAGTGAACACACAATACAATATATAGATGATATATTATCAAATTGTACCCCTGAAACCTGTAATTTTATTAACCAATGTCACCCCAATAAATGCTATTTAAAAATAAATAATAAACATGAAAATTTTTTGAAGAACCAGATGTACACATTCCAACACATGGTGATGCCTTATCTTATTTCACGGCTAATATTTTAAGTGTGTCCTTTTCAGGGTGTAATTAGTGGAACATTTTTCAAATTTTGTGCTTTTTATTGGTGATTTTGCAGTTTAAAATTGGCTAAGCACTGTCTAGTATTCCTAATTGCAAGATGTGCCTTATGTAGAAAATACATGTTAGATAAGCTTTGTTAAAGCACAAGTTACAGTGCCATTGGCCACCAGTTCAATGTTAATGAATAAAGAATATGTATTAAGCCCTAACTGGTGCGGCTCAGTGGATTGAGTGCCTGCCTGAAAATCAAAGGGTATTGTTCAATTTTTCAGAGCCCTAGCTTCCTATTAGAAAATGCAAACAGTTGCACACACCTCTCATGGTTTTTGAGCATGAGTCCGGTATACAAGTTGCATGTGTAAGTACTGTGTTTTCTTCCATCAGACTGACACAGAACCCACCACCTTTTCAGCTATGAGGGACTCATCTGCCCACCGCCAAAGGAAAAAGTCTTAATAAGAGAGTTGGTGAGCCCCGGCTAGTGACACAGTGGATAAGGCGCGGGCCTGCGAACCCAAAGGTCGCTGGTTCGACTCCCCAGCCAGGACACATAACCAGGTTGCAAGCCAGGTCTCCAGCCAGGCCCATAGTTGGAGGCAGGTGAAAGGCAACCATACATTGATGTCTTTCTCCCTCTCTGCCTCTGTCCCTTCTCCTCTCTCTAAAAATAAATTAAATTTAAAAAAAAAAAAAAGAGAGAGAGAGAGAGAGTTGGTGAAAAGGAAAGGAGTTTGCTTATTTGAAGGTTATACAGATTTAAAGGTGGAATTCTGCTGTTAGGCCCCACTCCCTTTAAAACACCACAAGCAAATGTCTTGCATCCCCTTGCCAAACTAGGCCAGTTTCAGAATAGGCAAGAGGTACCATCTCCCTGTAGGAAAACAGAAGTTCACAGCTCAGCATTATGCCTGCACACTTTTCGACCAGAATCTATTTCAAACCAAGTGGCTCTCTAGAATGGCTAATAGTAGGCTTTTAATCTTAACTCCTTGCATACCACATAGCCTCCCCCCATTCACACGAAGTGTTCTCTGCCTCTCTCCTCTAACCATGTGCTCTAGCTCTGCGTGCATATCGCTTATCCCAGCCCCAACTGCAAGCACTTTTCCCCCACAAATGGCTGCTGCCTTCTTTAAAACCCTGACAGTGGCCTGTGCAGAGGTGGGTAGGGTGACCAATCACAGCACCCAGTGAAATCTCGCACAAGCCCCTCTTCTGTCAACATCCAAGGTCAAAAACGCCCACTATCTTCTTGAATACAAGGTTTGGCCATAAAAATTTCCGTAACTAAGAAACTAGTTACCAGCCATAGATATGCAAAGTATCTCTCTCCGGAAAAAATGGCTGTACTTCACTGAGTCTCATCCCCAAACAGCAGGCTGTTGGGATGGCTTTCTTCCATGCTGCAACAATGCCACAGGAAAAGTGTTTCACACACCTAATGTGACCGGTTTTGGTTCAAGTGAATGTGTGAAATGCTCCTCTCTTAAAAGACTCACAAAGCATGTACGTGCGCAGGTGTGTATGATATAAAAGCCCTTTAGTTGTTTTTAAATAAAGCTGGTTCAACATGTATAGAATTTTCCAGAAGTATATTTAAGAATACTTTTCTGCATAATTACTATACACATACACACAGACCTAATGTTCTTCTAAACATACTTCAGAAACACTGGTGTTGATAAACTAATGTATAAAATTAAGTTAATATTAATAAAAACTAGAATGTTGAATAAGGCTTAAGGAACCAGGGATACCTTAAGTGTCATCCTAACACTTAAGTCTTTCCATTTTGGGGATTTAAAAGCTTCAAGGACCACTAACTAGGTTGCGGCCACCGTCTCGCTAGATCAAACCTAGCAGAAAGCCGGAGCTTACTGCCCTGCCGGAGACGCGCAATTCCGCTCACCCAGCCTCGGCGGACTATTGCCTCCTTCACCATTTTTCACCGCAGCCTCTAACCCGTCCTACCCATCTGCACCTAAAAAGGGCAGAGACCGGGGAAGGCGAGACGGTGTAGTAAGAAAAAGCATCCCGGCAGCCCGCCGCAGCGGCAGTTGCAAAGCCACACCGCCTCTCCTTCCTCTGGCGTCTAGTGCACTAGATCTTTAATACTTAAATTTTTTTGAATTGTTTTTAAGCACAAGTAACTTCTCCGTCCCCTTCTGCCCCTCACCTTCACGAAAGCAATCGGGGTCGTGGTACCTTCGATATCTAACAGGATCACAGAGACTTCCGCGGGCACAGACAGCACGACCATTTCCCTACCAGATGCTACCACACAGGAAGATCCCTTCCGGTAGGGAGGGCGGAGCCGACTGCGCCTCCAGCACTGTCCTGGGCTTCCCACAGTTCTGCAAGAATTTCGGAGCGGTCCACCGCGTGTGGCCTAAAGCAACAGGAAATGGAGCCACCTCCACACCCCAGGGAACAGACAAGGAGGCCGTGAAATGGAACTTAACTCCCGGGCTGCCCAGGGCTTTAGGCCGGGACCACGTGGGCAGGGAAAGGGGCGGACCTGTAGGGGCTCCGAGGGGGCGGAGGGACTAAAGGCGTAGACGCTGATTGGCCGCCAGAGGGCCTCCAACTGATCCTTCAAAAGTAGGCTTTGAGTGGGCGGGAACAAAGCAAACGCGGGAGCCGAGTGCGCGGGCCCGCGCTATCCGCAGACTGGTTGAGCGAGCGGGAGCCCCGCGAGTGGCGCGCCGGGGATGTGAGTGCCCCTGCCCTGTGATACTTAACCCCTACCCCCGCCCACTGCCTCCGGTTTTGCATATTTTCAGGAATCTGACTGAGCCTGCGCTCCTCCTCCCATACTCAGCTAGCAAGCAGATGCCGTGGGGCATCTAAAGAGAGCTCCAGTGCCCTCTGGGCTCGCGCGCCTATAGCGGTAGCAGCAAAGGTGCTGGTGACGCGCCGCTACCCGTAGGGGCCGCCGCGCGCCAGCTTCCTGTTCGGCTCGTTCCAGCCAGCTCGAGGACAAAACACGCTTGCGCGGGGCTACGGGGCAGGCGCGCTCGCCGCCTCCGTCGGTGCCGGGTGCAGTCCGCCTTTTTCCGGAGCAGGCGAGCTACGGTGCTAATCGATTGCAGCCGCCGCAGCAGTTCGGCACTGGGAGACCACGGGCGGAGGAAGGCAGGGTTGACGGCTGTTGTTAGGGGAGAGCTGTACTGGACGCCAGAGACAAAGGCTCTTAAGGAAGGAGGGGATTGGCCCTGCGACCACGCTGCTTGGGATTTTTGAACCCAGGACTTTTCACCCCTTCATTTTTATCTTCTGAGGCGTCTCCCATCCTAAGCCCGCGTGCCCTTACCCGCGATCTCGCTCCTCACCGGAGGGCTGCGATGGAGGTCCCACCTCGGCTTTCCCATGTGCCGCCGCCATTGTTCCCCTCCGCTCCCGCTACTTTAGCCTCCCGCAGCCTTTCCCATTGGCGCCCTCGAGCCCCGCGGCAGCTGGCCCCGCTCCTCCCTTCGCTCGCTTCCAGCTCCGCCCGACAGGGGGCGCGTCGAGCCCAGCGCCACGTCACCGCGCAGCAGCCCTCCCGATTGGCGGGTGGGGCGGCTATAAAGGGAGGGCGCAGGCGGCGCCCGGATCTCTTCCGCCGCCATTTTAAGTCCAGCTCCATACAACGCTCCGCCGCCGCTGCTGCCGCGACTCGAACTGCGCGCCAGCACTTCCCGGCCGACAGCTCCGCCACCATGGAGGACGTGAACGAGTACAGCAACATAGAAGAATTTGCAGAGGGATCCAAGATCAACGCAAGCAAGAATCAACAGGATGACGGGTACCGCACGCTGCTCCCCTCTCCCTCAGCGCGTCGCACGCGCCCTTCGTCCCTCGAGATCCGCGCGCTACCCACATTCTTTCCCGGAGTCGATTCCCCGCGTGCCCGCTGGGCCCCACTAGCTTGGAGGGAAGAGCAAAGTAGGAGACGGAGGGAATGACTCGAGAGGCCCGCGGAAGGTGGGGGAAGGGCGGAGGGATTGGAGGCGGAGGGCGGTGGCGTCTGTGTCCAGAGTGCGCAGGCGCCGCGTGGGGCCGGAGAGGGAGGGGCTGCCTTGCTGCGCCGCTTGCCGCAGCTGCCGCCGCCTCTTCATTGTGTCTCTTAGGGCTCTGTGCAGTTTTTCTGGGAAGAGTTCCGAGAACTCTTGGTTTGGGAACCAGGGTGCACTGACACACATCCCCAGAACGCGTTATAATGAATCCTTAAGTGGAACATTGGTTTGAGAGCTGAGAAAGAAGGTGGACCTTAACTTGACAGGGATTTGTTCAGGAACTAGGATTTTGTAAAGTAGAACAGGGTAATATTTTGTTGGCCTTGGCCTCCTTTAAACTTTGCATTATGCAGAGTGGAGAGAGCAAGCTGTGTTTTCACCATAAATCATTTCGATGGGGTTTTGGAAATTTTGTGGTCTATTGATAATGTGTATCTGAAAACATGTATTAAATTATTTACGCATAGGGGTTAAACTTCCATGTACTTCATAAACATACTCCCAAATTGAAGTGAAGCTGCTGCTAACCTTTAAAAAAAAAACACCTTTTATTTCTAGTAAAATGTTTATTGGAGGCTTGAGCTGGGATACAAGCAAGAAAGATCTGACTGAATATTTGTCTCGATTTGGGGAAGTTGTAGACTGCACAATTAAAACAGATCCAGTCACTGGAAGATCAAGAGGATTTGGATTTGTACTTTTCAAAGATGCTGCTAGTGTTGATAAGGTAGGAAATGTGTTTTGCATGGTGTTGCTTTCGTGTGTTTTTTTTTTTTTTTCAAGTTGTTGGGTTAGGGTTGGTTGTATGTTGCTGTCAGATTAAATAAATACGTCTTCTAGGTTTTGGAACTGAAGGAACACAAACTGGATGGCAAATTGATAGACCCTAAAAGGGCCAAAGCTTTAAAAGGGAAGGAACCCCCAAAAAAGGTTTTCGTGGGTGGATTGAGCCCAGATACTTCTGAAGAACAAATTAAAGAATATTTCGGAGCCTTTGGTGAGGTGCGCTGTAATACGTGGTTCTTTGTGTGTATTATATTTAATGTGTTTATAGTGTCATTCCTGGCCCACATCTACAGAACAAACTCATTTCAGGTGAAGGTGGGATTAAATTACTCCTTGAGTTCCTTCCAGGCACCACACTTGAATCACTGCCTCCTGTGCTGTAATGAAAACCAATTTTAATATCTTTTGGCAAAAACATGGCTTCTTTGGTGTGGTCAGTGTTTGGACTGGTTAACTAGTGGCATCTGGAGGGTTTTAAATGATAATAAAGGAAGTTTTGCTCTCCCGTTTAAATGCTTTAGACAAAATAGTTTGATTTTGATGTTGATGTTAAGTAGTCGTAGCTTCTGTACAGAAATCTGATTGGAATAAGTTGAAGCTTGCAAAGGTGATCTTAAGTGCTTCTTGATTTCAGATTGAAAATATTGAACTTCCCATGGATACAAAAACAAACGAAAGAAGAGGTTTTTGTTTTATCACATATAC
Organism: Noctilio leporinus; assembly: GCA_004026585.1. Lineage (NCBI taxonomy): Eukaryota > Metazoa > Chordata > Mammalia > Chiroptera > Noctilionidae > Noctilio > Noctilio leporinus. The sequence continues at coordinate 2,963 of PVIW01005287.1, read as the reverse complement.
AGATGAGGAGCCAGTAAAGAAATTGTTAGAAAGCAGATATCATCAAATTGGTTCTGGGAAGGTAAAGAGATCTTAATTACTAAATGGGAACTTTTAACATCTTTTTGCTAGTGAAATAATTTCTTACTGTTTTGAGAATTAAATGGCTTACCAGCAGAACTTTAGTAACAATTTTGTTTGCTTTTTAAAATTGTCTGTAGTGTGAAATCAAAGTTGCCCAACCTAAAGAGGTATATAGACAGCAACAGCAACAACAAAAAGGAGGAAGAGGTGCTGCAACTGGTGGACGAGGTGGTACTAGGGGTCGTGGACGAGGTGAGATAATTCTTGGGAAATGACTTAAAGGTTTAAGCTATAACCTGCAAAATATTAATAAGCCCATAGGAAAGTAAAGCCAGATTTAAGTTGTCTCTACATGGAGAATGCTGAGTTGAGCAGGTAGGTTTCTGGTTTTATTGAATTTGCTGGTTTCACCTTTATTTTAAAGAATGGGCACTGGGACAGTCTCATTGCTGAGAAAATACCATTAAATGTAGTAAATGGCATGATAGGTGTTTTTGGGCAGGAATTATTGCTTTAAAGGTGGCCTACCTGTCTTCACCTTTGTTCTGGTTTTATTAAATTTAGGAATCCTTATGTTGGCACTGGTGGACTTGGTTGTCACCCCCCCCCCCCCAATAGATTTTATTTACTACTTTTAGGGAGGGCTGGAGGAGACTGAGAGAGACCATCAGTGTATGGTTGCCTTTTACCTGCCTCCGCCTACAGACCTGGCTGGAGAGTTGGCTTGCAATCTGGTTATGTGTGCCCTGGCTGGGAATCGAACCAGCGACCTTTGGGCTTACAGGTTTTATCCACTGTGCCACCAGCCAGGGCTTGCCCCTTTTTTATAACATCTGGAACAAGATTGTCTCAGATAGCAATATAGATATTCATTCATCCTTGTTAAGATTTGCATTGTTTGACGTTAGAATTGGGAGCCAGAAATTGTTTCCTAACAATCATTTTGCATTGTTTCAGGTCAGGGCCAAAACTGGAACCAAGGATTTAATAACTATTATGATCAAGGATACGGAAATTACAATAGTGCCTATGGTGGTGATCAAAACTATAGTGGCTATGGCGGCTATGATTATACCGGGTATAACTATGGGAACTATGGATATGGACAGGGATATGCAGACTACAGTGGTAAGAATATTTAACTTAATTTCATAACCAGTGTATTAAAACCTGGTGTTAAAAGTATCCCATTCTGAAATTTGTGATTGAAATCTTTTTAAGGCATTTGATACAGTCATAAGATAATTATACTACTATAGAGACTCTGGTTATGAATGTTTAAGAATGTGTGACTAGTTTGTAAGTGCTTTAAAATAGGTTATTTTCATATTTGGCATGCATAATTTTATACACTTAATAGTTTTAATGGTTTCCTTATATGTTATTTTAAAGTTGTCTTAATATTTTTTGTCAAAATAGGCCAACAGAGCACTTATGGCAAGGCATCTCGAGGGGGTGGCAATCACCAAAACAATTATCAGCCATACTAACGGAGGACATTGGAGAAAACAGGTGTGTATAAGAGGACAAGACACCAGTGGAAATGTCTAATTTAATTTAAAGATCAATAGACAAATGAAAAACAAGTAAAAACACAATATTATGTAGTCTGTTTTTACTGTTGTTAATTTTTAATTGCTTTATTAGCCTGTTTTGCCTAAAATGTCTATAGATCTTTAACTTTAAAGTTTTACCTCACTTTCTTTAGTATTACAGAAAAACTTTAAAGTTTTTCTGTTTGCTTTGTGTACCAGGTGGTCTAGAGGAATAATTAAACTTTTTTAGAACTATTGACAGGTAAAGTACTGAAATGGGTACAACTTAAGGAAAACACGAATGTTGTCTTCTAACTCTGACATTATACCTTGTTTGTACCCGCCAGCGGGAACTTCATTGCAGGCCGTGTGTCACCCTGACCACGTCTATCTCTGGGGGTCGCACGTTGCGGGCAGAGCGCAAGGCATACACCAGAAAACGCTGTCCTGTGGTATGGTCTCTTCCAACTTCATGTACCAGCGTAAAGATTAAAGTGGAAAACTTCAGACTTTGGCTTCTTTTTTAATCTTTTTGGAGATTAAGTGTCTAAACTTAACTTAAATGGTTTTTTACAGGAGTTAAAGTACATAAATGCCTTTTTACAGCTTAATCATTTTGGTCTTCTGTTTAGTGTTGTATTTCAATTGTGGAGCCTCATTTTAAGTGTTCATTCTTTAAGATTTAATGCTTGCTTTTTCTTTTTATAGCTAATAGTGAAATCTACAAACCAAAACAAGAACTTTAAAATCTGGGATATAAGTTAAAGATCATATGCACACGACAATTTTTCTTGAAATAAAATAATCCTAGAAATTTACGTTTGTAGTAGCATTTTGCTTGGTTTACTAGAGATGCCTCTAGTAGACTAGACTAATTGAACACAGTTCAACCTGTGGATATGGGAAGGTTGCGTTCCCAGGTTCTTCTCTAAATAGACTTAAAATTGGTGTTATTTGGGAACTCCAGGGCAAATTTATTAATTACCCAAAAAGCATTTTGCCACTTAATATGCATGTGATCTTTAATTATTGAAGAAAAGAATAAAGTGAGGACTTAAAACAATTCATGAAAGTGGACCTTTGAAAGCTTGTCAGCGTTGCACAAATCTAATCACTGTTTTGTTTTTATTTTTAGGAGGAGATTGCTTAAGTAACCCATCTTGAAGGGACAACATTGAAGATTGATCTTCTGTTGCTCTAAGATGATTATTTTGTAAAAGACTTTCTAGTGTACAAGACACAATTGTGTCCAACTGTATATAGCCGCCAATTAGGTTTCTTTGTTTTTACTTTGTCTTTTGCTATCTGTTATGATTCGATGTGGATTTGTGTTTATACAAATTTTATTTGTATGATTTCATGTTA
>PVIW01005286.1:0-110257 GCA_004026585.1 Noctilio leporinus | reverse complement strand
AAAAAAAAAAAAAGGAGGAAGGAAGAATAGAATAAAGAAAGGGTTTAGAAAGGCTGGGGAAGGGAGGAATACTTAGATTGAGGAATAGAGTGAATAGACTTTAATTCGAGAGTAGGGGAGGGTCTTGGATATTTAGGTGGATTGAGGTATGGGGGGGATTAAGAATATGTGAGGAGTAACTTTTGCAAAGGATATGTTGGGGCTTAATAGTTCATATTGCTCTCAGTATATTTCAGGTGCTTGAGATTGGCAACAATCCCTTTCCTGATGCTGCCTCTTTTTCTTGATCAGGACTTTACATTCTATAGTCTATATTTTAGCCGGTCTTGGCGCGTGGCAGGGCCTCTGATTGTCACAGTAGGGCTGATTCTGAGTGTCCGCCCCCAGGTAGGCTGGGCCTTCCGCAGCCTGGCTGGGTTTTAGGGCTGCCAATGTTCTGGAGCCTGGCGGAGTTTCCTGCTCAGGACAGCCCCCAGCACTTCTGCAGGGCAGCCCGCAACTTTGCCGGTCCCTGTGACGACTGGCCCCACCCCTGCAGTTCCGGGAGGAGGCCGGGCCTGTCAGTCAACACTGTCCGGGGTCTGCCTACACTGTCCCGCCCTTCCAGGGCGTGCACCCCGCCTCCGAGCCAATCAGCTCTCCGCAGAGTCCTTTACGCGGCCTCTGTGATGAGCCCCTCCCAGGCGTGGGTGGTGCGGCTTTTGTCTCCGGCAATGGCGGGTCGCCCGCCACAAGTTCCCGGCTTGCCGGCTCTCTGGCTTGCCTTTTGGATTTTCCCGCGGAGCCTGGGGGCCTGTGTGGTTGCGCCGGGCTGGGCCTCCCCCCTCACAGGGGCTTCTAGCTGCTGTTTCCCCAGCAGCCCAGCAGCTCCGTTTTTCGGCCCTCTTGCCGCCCCGGCTGGTGCACTTCCCGCTCCCCCGCTCTGGCTTCCCGCAGGACTCTTCTCCTCCGCCTCTAGCCCCGCGTGCCGCGAAACCTCCTCTCCCTGTTGCCAGGGTGAGTCTCTCACATAGTCCCTCCCCTGCAAGAGTTCAATTCCGAGTTCCCTACGGAGTTTGCTCTCGCAGCCCGCACTTCACTGTTGAGACTTCCAATCTCCAGGGAGCCCAGAACTGGCCGCAGTCAAATGCGCCCCTCTGGGCAGAGCCGCCCCTGCCCAGAGCCGACCTTGGCCTGCCTGCCGGTCAGTCAGGAACGCCTCACCTACTGTCCTCCTCTGCCTCTGGGCTGTGCTCCCCTGTGTCCAGATGCTGCCCCTTCCAATCCCAGGGTCCTGAAGACGTCTCACGCTCCCTATCCTGTCCTGTCCTCTAGCTGCTTTGGTACTCGAGAACACCATCAGCATTGCTCTCTACTCTGTCTCCATCTTCCCCCCTTTTCATCTTTGAGTTTTTGATAAAGAAGTTCACTCCATAAAGAAATTAGGCAATAGAAAAGTGAAAATGGGTTTCACTTTCTAAATACTCAGAAGCATCTGACATTATAACAAAGTACAAGCAGACCTTAGAGATATTGCAGGCTTGGTTTCAGTTCATCACAACAAAGCAAACATCACAATAAAATAATTCACACAAAGTTTTTGGTTCCCCAGTGAATTAAAAGTTATGTTTTCACTATACAGTAGCCTGTGTAGTATGCAATAGCACTATGTCTAAAAAAACAATGTAATACCTTAATTAAAAACCACTTTATTGCTAAAAAATGCTAACCATCATCTGCTCCTCTTTTTGCTGGTGGAGGGTCTTATCTTCCATTTGCAAAAAGTACAATATCTGTAAAGCACAACAAAGCGGAGTGGACTAAAACTATGTATTACTAAAACCTGTAGCCTACAGGTGATTAGGTGTTTTGCCAATAACACCTTGTGAGGTTGGCATGTTGCCTTAATGGATATAATATGTTCTTAGAATCAGTGACCAGTGATGTAGTTTCTTCCATTGATAGAATTAATGAGTTGAAGAATTAATGAAGTTGAAGGGCATGGCACCCTCTTAATTACATTTAGTCATCCACTTACAAAATTTTCCCTCATTGGCACTTGTAAAAGGTTTTTTTTTTTTTTTTTTTTTTTTTTTTTTCTGTGATTGTGGGCTCTATTAATCTAGAGATTTTATTATTCAAGAAGGGAATGAGCCCTGGCTGGTAGCACAGTGGATAAGCGGGCCTGCGAACCCAAAGGTTGCTGATTTGATTCCCCAGCCGGGGCACATAACCAGGTTGCAAGCCAGGTCTCCAGCCAGGTCTGTGGCTGGAGGCAGGTGAAAGGCAACCATACATTGATGTTTCTCTGTTTCTCTCTCTCTGCCTCTTTCTCTTCCTCTCTTTCTGGAAATAATAAATAAACTCTTTAAAAATTTTTTTTAAAAAAGGGAATTCTTCCATTGGGTGCACAATAACTGATATATATATTTAAATAAAAACTAACAATTAAAATGAGAAATAGACACATTCATAATCAAAGGAGAAAATTTTTAAATATTTCTCTCAGAAGTTGAATGAAAAGTTCATCGTACAGATTTACGTGTGATGAACAAACTCAACCTAAATTATATATAGAACATGTCCCCAACAACTGCATAGTACACTGTCTTGTAAAGCAAACAAGAAACATAGCAAATGTGACAACCTAGTGGGTTACAAAAGCAAGTCTCAATCCATTTTACAGAAGAATGTTCTCTGACCACAATGAAATTATGTTAGAAATCAATTATTAAAAGTTAATTCAATAATTTAAAGAAAATATTTCCACTTGGTTAGAAGTGTTGAAAAACACTCCTAAATATACTATGGGTCAAATAAGAAATCACACTGGAAATGAAAAAGCATTTAAAGAAATAAAATGAAATAGTACATATTAAAACATACAAAACAGAAAACAAATAGAAGTCTGAATATCAATAACTGAAGTATACATCCAAAAATTAGAAAAAAACCCCAGCAAACTAAACACAAGAAGACTAAAATAAGAAAGTAATAAATACAGAGGCAGAAGTTAGTGAAATAAAGCCCTGACTGACAGCTCAGTTGGTTAGAGCATTGCCCTGAAAGACTAAGGTTTCAGGTTTGATCCCAAATCTGAGCATTCACAAGAAGCAACCAATGAATGCATAGACAAGTGTAAAATCAAATCAATGTTTCTCTCTCTTCTCACTCTCTCCCCTCCTCTCTCTCAAAATATCAATAAATAAATACAAACTTTTTAAAAAGTTAGTGAAATACAAAATGAAAATATGATATAAAATAGAGACCTTAAGGTCAAATGCTGTTTCTTTAAAGAGATTAGTACGTGACAAATCTCTGGCATGACTAACCAAGAAAAAAGAAAGAGAGCACAAATAACCAAAATCTGGCTTGTTGTGACTCAGTGGATTGAGTGCCAACCTGGGAACCAAAAGGTTGCCATTTTAATTCTGGCATTTCAAGTCAGTTCCCCAGCTGGGGATGTGAGAAAGGCAACCAGTCAATAATGCACATCGACGTTTCTCTCCCTTGTTTTCCCTCTCTCTAAAAATAAATTATTTAACTCACTGCAGGCAAAAAGCACAATTGTACATTTAAACCTATCAAGCAATCCCAGGGCCAGGCCACACAACCCATGGTTCCAGCACCAGGGAAAATAGAACCATATTGCTTCTAACTCTGAAAACCAGAGGGGGTTGGGGTGGAGGAAGAAACTGCCCACCTCAATGGGCATGTGGCATTGTTTCCTCTCAGACCCCTCCTCCACATACAGCACCCCACACTGACGAATTCCTAAGGTTCTGCCCCTTACAATGTAACAAGTGTGACAGAGCTACTTAAGACACAGAGGCAAATACAGAAAGCTGTCATGCTAAGAAGATAGAGAAGTATGGCCCAAAAAAGGGAACAGATCAAGGTACTAGCGGGAGAACTGAGCAATGAAGAGATAGCCAACCTAACAGATGCAGAGTTCAAAAGGCTGGTGATTAAGATGTTCACAGACTTGATAGATATGCTTAAATACAACAAATGCAGAAAGGAAGAAGTGAAGGTTAGGCTATGTGGAGCAAAGAAAAATCCACATGAAATGATATAATATTCACATAATATTTCATACAATAAAGGCTTGGTGCTGGTGAACTCCTTTAGCTTTATGTTGTCTGAGAATCACTTTATCTTCCCTTCCATTCTAAATAATACCTTTCTAGATAGAGTAGTCTTGGTTGTAAGTCCTTGCCCTTCATCACTTTGAATACTTCCTGCCAGTCCCTTCTTGCCTGCAAAATTTCTTTTGAGAGTCTGATTTGCCTTTTGCAGGCAAATCTCTTCTCTGGCTGTTTTTAAGATTATCTCTTTATCTTTAACGTTTAGCATTTTAATTATGTATATGTCTAGGTATGGTCCTCTTTGGGTCTAGCTTGTTTGGGTCTCTCTGTGTTTCCTGGACTTGTTTGTCTATTTCCTTCATCAAATTAGGGAAGTTTTCCTTCATTATTTTTTCACATAAGTTTTCAATTTCTTGCTTTTTCTTTTCTCCTTCTGGCATCCCTATGATTTGGATATTGGTATGTTTTAAGTTGTCCCAGAGGTTCCTAAGCTTTTCCTTGTTTTTTTTTTGTTTTTTTTTTGTTTTTTTGTTTTTTTTTGTTTGTTTTTTTTTTTTGTTTTTTGTTTTTTCAATTCTGTTTCTTCGTTCTGCATTGGTTGACCATTTATTTCTTTCTTATGTTCTGAGTCATTGATTTGAACCCTGTTTTCCCTACCTGCACCATAGGTCCATTGGTTTCATGTGAATTTCCATTTGTTTCATTTAGCATAGCTTTCATTTCTTCCCTTCTGTATTTACTGTACTTAAGCACATCTGTCAAGTCTATGAGCATCTTTATCATCAGCACTTTGAACTCTACATCTGTTAGGTTGGCTATCTCTTCATTGCTTAGCTCTCCCAGTGAAACCTTGATCTGCTACCTCTTTTGAGCCATACTTCTCTGTCTCCTCAACTTGCATTCACCTCTGCATCTTAGGTAGAGCTGTAGCACTTGTTGTACGGGGCAGAGCCTTAGGTATTCATGAACATGGGGTGACCCATTTCACCACATTGTGGCACTGTATATGGGGGAAGGGGTCTGAGAGGAAACAATGCCACTTGCTCCTCAAGACTGGCAGTTTCTCCCTTTGCCCTAACACCCATTGGTTTTCACAGTCAGAAGCAATATGGCTCTTTTCTCTGGCACTGGAATCATGGGCTGAACAGTCTGGCCCCAGGATTGTGTCCCAGGTTTAAATGTATGAATTTGCTTTTCACCATGGCCTCAGTCCCTGTGCTACCACTGCCACTCTCCTCTCCAATTCCACTTCTCCTATATGTCTGGCTGAGTATTTCTTTATTTCTTTGTTCATTGCACTTCCGTGTAGTTGGATTTTTTGGGTCCTCTGGTTATTTTTATTTAGTTTTGAGGTAGATGTAAATTCCTTCTTGTTGTGAGGGAGATTCATCATATCTACCTATGCCTCCACCTTCTGAACTAGCCACTTTTTATGAGCTCAATAAACACATGGAGTTGGTGGCTACTGCATGGGACAGTGCAGCTTTAGACCAAAGTTGAAGAAGTAGTCTTACCAGATATCAAAGTTTTTATTATTTTTGAAAATAGTTTATTTATTTACTTTAATCTTTTTAAAGATTGTATTTATTTACTTCTATATAGAGGGGAAGAGAGGGATAAATAAAGGAAGAGAAACATCAGTGTGCAAGAGATACATTGATCAGTTGACTCTCACATGCCCCCAACTGGGGATCTGTCCTGCAACCTAGGCATGTGCCTCAATTGGAATTGAAGAGGTGACTTTTCAATTAACAGGCTGGCACTGAATCCACAAAGCCACATCAACCAGGACAAAATTTTATTTTGTTTTATCTTGTATTTTAAATGTAGTATTTAAGATAGTATACATTTTGTGCAGAGCTCAAGAAATACACCAATAACTTTTATTAATAATCAGGAAATGCAAATTACCATCAATCTGAATAACACTACATACCCAACAGATTTCCAGAAATGGAAACCTGAGTATTAGTAAGATTAAGAAACAATGTTTTATTTATTTGCCTAGGAACCAGTTACTTACATGATCAATTTTTTAAAAAAACCAACTGTTTATCATTATAGAAGAAACACTGAAGAAAATTAGAAGATATAGCCAAGCAAAAACAAATCAAATTAACCCAAAATCATGTTTATGCAACCCAGAGATAACCACTGTGATGCTCCTTTGTGTGTGTGTGTGTTAGAAGGAAGGAGGTGTAATCTTGCTTTTCAGAGATATTGAATAGATAGTCAGGTGTGTGGAAAATATGAAAACATTCAGAAAGCTGAAAGGCCTTAAATCAAATCTGTATATCTATGAGGAAGAGTTATTTGAAGTAGAATATGAAATCAGTGGGAACCTAGAAATGATCAGGATTTTACAGACTGCTTTATAATGCTTATTGACTTGTCTTAAAAGAGTAATTGTTAGTTTTAGGCCAGTTTTTGTGTATAATTTTTCTTACTTTTTTTTAGTGGCATGTTTATTTTATTGTTGTTGTATTATGTTTATCCTATTTTCCCCCACTGTTCTCCCCTGTCCCATCCTCCCCATCCCCCCTCCCAAAGTCAACCACACATGTTGTCCATGCCCATGGGTCATCCATGCTACTTCCTCGAATAAAATGTCCTCCTTTTTTGCCTCTCTCTCACCCTCCCCGCTCCTCTCTTCATACTGAAAGTCTGCTCCTTGTATTCATGCCTCTGGTTCTGTTTTGTTTGTTTTGTTCACTAGTCTCCTATATTGGGTGAGATCATATATTTGTCTTTGGCTTATTTCACTAAGCATAATACTCTCTAGTTCCATTCATGTTGTTGCAAAAGGTAAGAGTTTCTTTTTTCTTTCTGCTGTGTAGTATTCCATCGTGTAAAGGCACCAAAGTTTTTTGATCCATTCATCCACTGAAGGGCACTTAGGCTGCTTCCAGCACTTGAATATAGTAAATAGCACTGCTATGAACACATAGGGGTGCATAGGCCCTTCTGAATGGGTGTTTCAGGGTTCTAATCCTAGCAGTGGAATTGCTGTGTCAAAGCCAGTTCCATTTTTAGTTTTTTAGGAAATTCTATACTGTTTTTCCCATCAACAGTGCACCAAGGTTCCCTTTCTTTCAAATCCTTGCCAGCACTTGTTGTTTGTTGATTTGTTAATGATGACCATTCTGACAGTCGTGAGGTGATATTTCATTGTGGCTTTAATTTGCATCTTTCTGATGGTTAGTGATGCTGAGCATTCTTTCATATGCCTTTGGGCCCTTTATATGTCCTCCTCAGAAAGGTGTCTGTTCAGATCATTTGCCCATTTTTCAATTGGGTTGTTTGTCTCCCTGGTGTTCAGTCATATTAGTTCTTTATATATTTTGGAGATCAAACCCTTGTCTGAGGTATCATTGGCAAAAATGTTTTCCCATACAGTTGGTTCCCTTTTAATTTTGCTGCTGTTTTCTTTAGTTAAGCAGAAACTCTTCAGTTTGATGTAGTCCCATTTGTTTATTTGTCCCTTTATTTCCCTTGCCCTGGAAGATATATCAGTGAAAATTATGCTACATGGGATATCTGCAATTTTTTTGCCTATGTTTTCTTCTAGGACCTTTATGGTGGCACAGCTTATGTTTAAATCCTTTATCCATCTTGAGTTTATTCTGATATATAGTGTAAGCTGGTGGTCTAGCTTTGTTTATTTGCATGTTCTTGTCCAGTTCCCCCAACACCACTTGTTGTAGAAGCTATTTTCACTCCATTTTATGCTCCTTTCCTTTTGCCCAACATTAATGACCATAGAGTCCTAGGTTTATTTCTGGGCTCTTTATTCTGTTTTATTGATCTATATGTCTATTCCTATGCCAGTACCAGACTGTTTTGATTACAGTGGCCTTTTAGTTTGATATTCAGTATTGTGATTCCTCTTACTTTGCTCTTCTTTCTCAAGATGGCTATGGCTATTCTTGGTCATTTTTGGCTCCATATAATTTTTTGAACTATTTTTTTCTAGATCTGTGAAATGTGTCATTGGTGTTTTAATTGGGATTACACTGAATCTATAGATTGCTTTGGGCTGTGTGGACATTTTAATGTTAATTCTTCCCATCCATGAACATGGTATATGCTTCCATCTATTCATATCTTCCTTAATTTCTTTCTTCAGTGTTCTGTAGTTTTCTGAGTACAAGTCTTTTGTCTCCTTGGTAAAGTTTACTCCTAAGTACTTTATTTTTCTGTTTTTATATTAAATGGGATTTGTTTTCTAGCTTCTATCTCTGATGTTTCACTGTTGGTCTATAAAAATTGTAGATTTCCCAATATTGACTTTATATCCAGCTATTTTGCTAAATTTGCTTATTAGGGCAAGGAATCTATCAGGTTTTATATGTACACTATCAAGCCATCTTCAAATAATGAGAGTTTTACGTCCTCGTTTCCAATTTGGATGCCTTTGATTCCTTTTTCTTATCTGATTGCTATGGCTAGAACTTCCGAAATGATGTTAAATAGAAGTGAAGAAAGTGGACAGCCTTGTCTTGGTCCTGATCTTGGGTGGAAAGCTTTTAGTCTTTGCCTGTTAAGTATGATGTTGGTTTCAGGTTTCTCATATATGGCCTTTATTATGTTGAGGTATGCTCCCTCTATTCCCATTTTACTGAGCCTTTTTTTTATCATAAATGGATCCTGTACTTTATAAAATGCTTTTTCAGCATCTATTAATATGATCATATGATTTTTGTCTTTCATTTTGTTTATGTGGTGTATTACGTTTATTGATTTGTGAATGTTGGCCCATTCTTGCATCCCTGGGATGCACTTAATCATGGTGTGTGACCTTTTTAATGCATTGCTGGATCACTTCGCCAATATTTTGTTGAGAATTTTAACATCAAAGTTCATCAGAGGTTTTGGCCTGTAGTTTTTTTTTCTTTGTTGTGTCTTGACCTGGTTTTGGGATTAGAATAATATTGGCCTCATGGAAAGAGTTTGGGAGTATTCCTTCTTCTTGAATTTTTTGGAATAGCTTGAGAAGGATAGGAGTTAGTTGTTCCCTAAATGTTTTGTAGAATTCACCTGTGTAGCCATCCAGTCCAGGGCTGTTTTGCTTTGGAAGTTTTTTGATTACTGCTTCAATTTCACTAGTTGTTATTAGTGTAGTCAAGCTTTGTGCTTCTTTTGGATTCAGCTTTGGTAGATTATATGTTTCCAGAAATGTGTCCATTTCACACAGGTTGTCAAATTTCTTGTCATATATTTGTTGTAGTAATGTATTATAATCCTTTATATTTCTGTGGTATTGGTTGTGGTTTCTCATCTATCATTTCTGATTTTGTTTCCTTGGGTCTTCTCTCTTTTTTTCTTGATAAATGTGGTTAAAGGCTTGTTGATCTTGTTTATCTTTTCAAATAATCAGCTCCTGGATTTATTGATTCTTTGAATTATAGTTTTAGACTCTATGTCATTTAATTCTGCTCTGATCTTGATTATTTCCTTCCTTCTACTTGCTCTGGGCTTTGTTTGTTGTTTCACCTCTATTTCTTGTAGCTTTATGGTTAGGTTGTTTGCATAAACTTCTTCTAACCTTTTTAGGTAGACCTGTATTGCTATGAACTTCCCTCTGAGAACTACCTTCCCTGTGTTCCATAGGTATTGGGCTGTTGTGTATTCATGTTCATTTGTTTTCAGAAACTTTTTGATTTCTTCTTTGGTCTCACTGTTAACCTATTCATTACTTAATAGCATGTTATTCAGTCACCATGAATTATAATGTTTTTGGTTTTTTCCCTTGAGGTTGGTTTTTAGTTTCAAGCCATTGTGATCTGAGAAGGTGTTTGGTATTATTTCAATTTTCTTGTATTTGTGGAGACTTGTTTTGTGTCCTACCATGTGGTCTCTCTTTGAGAATGTTCCATGTGCATTTGAAAATAATTCTTATTTTGCTCTTTTGGGGTGAAAAGTTCTGTATATATCAGCTAAGTACATTTCCTCTAGAGTGTTATTCAATGTCACAATATCCTTGGGGTTTTTTTGTTTGGAAGATCTCTCCATTATTGATAATGGGGTATTAAAATCCCTTACTATTAGTGTGTTGCTATCTATATCCTTCTTGAAATCCTCCAAGGTTTTCCTTATATATTTGGGTGCTCCTATGTTGGGAGCATATATGTTTATAAGTGTTATATCTTGCTGGATTGTTTCCTTAACTATTATATTATTTCCCTCTTTGTCTCTTTTATAGCCTTCAATGTAAAATCTATTTTGTATGAAATAAGTATTGGTATCCCGGCCTTTTTTCATGTCTATTTGCTTGAAACATATTTTTCTTTCTCTTCACTTTTAGTCTGTGTAGATCTTTTGTTTTGAGGTGGGTCTCTTGTAAACAGCATATGTGTGGGTCATATTTTCTTATCCATCTAGCTACCTTATCTCTTTTGATTGGTGCATTTAATCCATTTACATTTAAGGTTATTATTGACAGGTATTTATTCATTGACATTTTCCCCTTTTGTACCTGGGTTCCTCTCTATCTCTCTCTATTTCTTCATCTTTTTAAAGCAGACCCTTTAACCTCTCTTGCAATGCTGGTTTGGTGGAGAATTATTCTTTTATCCTTCTTTTGTCTGGAAACTCCTTATTTCACCTTCCATTTTGAATGAGAGCCTTGCTGGGTATTCTTGATTGTAGGCCTTTGTTTTCATTACTTGGAATATTTTTTGCCATTCCCTTCTGGTTTGTATCATTCCTGTTGAGAAATCAGCTGATAACCTTATTAGAGCCCCCTTGTATGTCATTAGCTGTTTTTCTCTCTTACTGCTTTTAGGATTCTCTTTGTCTTTGAAATTTGCCATTTTAATTATGATGTATCTTGGAGTGGTTCTGTTTGGGTTCATGTTCATTGGGACCCTGTGTATTTACTGAACTTGAGTGACGTTTTCACTCATCAATTTAGGGAAGTTTTCTTTCATTACTTTTATGAACAAGTTTTCCATTCCTTGTTTCTCTTCTCCTTCTGGCATCCCTATGACACAGATATTATTGCATTTCATGTTGTCCTGCAGCTCCCTTAAAACCTCTTCATTATTTTTCAGTCTTTTTTCATTTTGTTGCAATGTCTTGGAATATTTTTCTATTTTTGTTCTCCAGCTCAGTGATCCAATCCTCTGCTTCCTCTAGTTTGCTGTTGATTCCTTCTACTGTATTCTGCAATTCAAAAATTGTATTCTTCATTTCTTCCTGGATCTTATTGATGGTTTCTATGTCATTTTCAATGCTTATGTAGTTCTCAGTAAATTCCTTGTAGCTTCCCAGATTTTTTCTCAATTCCCCTGGAGTTGTTTGTACTTTTCTTGGAGCTTGCTGAGCTCATTGAGCTTCTCCATCATCATTGTTTTGAATTCTATATCTGATAATTTGCTTGCCTCTATTTTATTTAGCTATTTTCTGGGGATTTCTTCTTTCCTTTTGGTGATGAACTGTTTCTTTTTCTCCCCATTTTTAGGTTTCTCTTCTTGTTTGCTTTTGCTTTCTAGATTGGGCATTTTTTGAGTTCCTGTCTTTGTGGTGTGACCTTCTGTTGTGTAGAGGTGCACTTTCTTTACTTCCTGATTCACCTCTGGTGAAGTCAGATCATTTCATAGTCTGGGCTTAGTCAGCCTGTTGGAGCCAACCAGAGATCCACTGTCTTTGTCTATATCCTTCAGTTTTTAATCCAATTAATCTGTGCTCAGATATCAGGTGTAGGTACCACTGGGCAGGAGACACAAAATAAGGGTCTACAGTGGCATGTATAATTAAGGGGACATGTTTGTAAATGTATCATGAGCAAAGAAAAATGACAAGATATAAGGATGCAAACATGGCAGGCTGTTTCAAAGCAAGCTGCTTACCAAGAGTAGCTGGTATCTTCTGGTGCAAGAGGATCCCTGCAAAGAAAATCATGTTGTTCAGGAGCCAATGAAGCTATTTACATGTATACATACATTTAAGAATCCCATGGATGGACATCTGACTTGTGTTATCCTCTTTCATTTTCAGTGTTTTCCTCTGGAATGTTACCTCACCAAATTGAACTACCCTAAGTCCAGTAAGTTTGAAGTCTATTTTTTTCTCATTACCAGAAGGCAATCTTAGACTAAGATCTTAACAATATTATAAACCTTCTGCAGATGTAGTTATGTCTTCCTTCAGAATACCATACTAGAGTTTATAGCAAATTATTTAAGATGCAGTTCTAAATTCTATCAGTGTTTATGATTCAGTGGTAGATGTTCCATTCTAAGTCAGAAAACTTAATTTTTCTACAGGTCTATAAAACTGTAGTTGTGCCTATAATGCATTAAAAAAGTGAAATAAAAAGTGAAAATGAAGTCAAATTTGGATGCTTTACCATCTCAATGACAGATACATAAAACTAATGAGTTGCTTCAATGTCTAAATCAAAAATCTAAAGGTACAGGTATGAACAATAAATTGTATTCTTAACATTTTTAATCAATTACTGGAGTGTTATATAGACACAGTGTATGTCCAGAATTGAAATTGGAGGCAGAAAGTCAGCAAGGAACTGAGAGCCAGCTACCTCAGGGCAGAGTCTATGTCAGATTCATTTACTCTCTCCATAATTCTTAGAACAACCTCGGGAGCTCGTGCTCATAATATGTCCAATGACTGACTGAATAAATGAATGATTCATGTGTGAGTACATGAAATTATAACCTATGCTGTAGATTGTATGTTATAGCCTATGTGCTTTGCTGACTTACTAATTTTATCACTATATTGGCCCTCAAAAAAATATAAAATATAAAAATTTAAAATATAAAAATCAACAACTTTATCCATGAATCTGTGTTAGGTATTGTGGCAAATACCAAAATGGATAAATGTTCACATACAGGACATAATGGAATGAGATTAAATTATAAATGAACATTATAATGCATTTGTAAATACTGAAAGTCATTAGACTATTGAATATCTTTTTTTTAAAATTTTATTGTTGTTGTATTACATCCATCCCCTTTTTTCTCCCCTCTGTCCCCCCCACCATATATATCTTTTAATGAAGGACTTGCCTTACTTTATTGTATACAAAAATTTAAAACAGCTTCAAATTGCCATTATTTTGACATATTTTACTCCTCTCCCTCTACCCTTGTCACCAATGACCAAACATTTCTGCCTAATTGGTACACATTAAGGTCAGGCTGATGAGACTTTACCTGAAGTTTTGTTTGAATCAAATCACCAACCTCACTGATCCAGGACTGTCAAAATGATGTCTGCCACTCATCATTTTAATCATTCTAACTGGACATTAAAACCAGGTTTTTGTTACTGGGGCTATATGTCTTAGCCAAGGGCTATATGTCACCAGGAGAGTCTCACCACCACTGCAAGCCTGTGGATATTCAAAACAGAGAGAGGGAGACTTGAGTGACCCATGAAAAATAAGAAAGAAAGGCGAAAGATACAGATGAAGGAAGCATCAACAAAATTAGCCTAGAAAAGTCCAGCATGAAGTATCAAAATACTGAACACACATCTGGGGCTTAGTAGTTTAAAGCACCAGCTATAGACGAGCAGCACTAGAAGAAGCAGCTCTAAAGAAGCATAGCTCTTTCAGTGACAAATTCAGATAGAGAAGCAGTTGTGCCTTTGAAGATGTTGCCATGGACAAGAAGGAAATAAG
The DNA here is from genome assembly GCA_004026585.1 of Noctilio leporinus. Lineage (NCBI taxonomy): Eukaryota > Metazoa > Chordata > Mammalia > Chiroptera > Noctilionidae > Noctilio > Noctilio leporinus. Next base: position 96,535 of record PVIW01005286.1, on the reverse strand, counting down.
AGGGGAAAGTGAAGATCATACCAAAACAAAAGAGAAGCAGGATATTCCAGTGACATAATGGCTCACAAGGACTGGTAGCATCTTCCCAGCTGTGTTCAGCGACTTCCTATTGGTAGTTTGATATCCACCATGAAGGGAGTTTTTACACCACAGAAACTGACAAATGCTACTAATTAGTCTATTTGTATTTCCTGGAGATATGGTTATTAAACATTTGTCAGCCCACCATTGCCCTAGTCAATCCCCTTCCACTCCACTACCACAGCAGCAGCTGTCAACATCATCCATTGGAGAAAGTGCTCTTCAACAGATTGGCATAAGAAGGCACTCTTTATCCAGAAACCCTGCCCACAAAATGCCTAGAAATTGAAAAAAGAAACTGTTTTTCTATAAAACAATTATAAAAAGAAAACAGAAAACATTAAAATAGTATGTGAGCAGATAAAAATTCTTCCTCCAAAAACCCATTCACAAAGCGGAAGAAAACTTAACACAATCCTCCTAACTGAATTCAATGTCCTAAAGTAAATATATGGAGATGTATTTTTTTAATCCTAGAATTATAAATATAAAAATCTAAGAATAGAAATGGATGCAAAATAGGAAGACATGCAACATGAATTGATTGAACTCAAGAAAGATATCCCAGAAATTAAGAATAAATTATGTTTCTAATGGAGAATAGATTTCAAGGAAATTTTAATAAGAAACACTGAAGAAAAACATGAGATATCTCATTAAAATAAGATAAAGATGTTAAAAAGGTCAAGAGAAATTGGCTCAAATGGAAGGCAGACAAAATGGCCTAACACATTAATAATTGTGGTCCCTGAAAAAGGAAACAAAATATTGAAGCAGAATGAATATTTAAATTTCTAATCCAAGATGACTTTTCAAAAATTAAAGAAAATTTCAACTTACATATAGAACAGGCTTGTGTAACTTTGAAAATTGACACAAAACAATTATCCCCAAGACATATCCTAATAAAATTATTAGGCTTTAAGACAAGACAAAGGAAAGAAATCCTTAGTGCCTCCTGGCAAAAAAAAAAAAAAAAAAAAGACCCAACTCATTGGTAGGAAATCAGCTGTGGCATCAGGCTTCTTCTGAGCCACATTTAAGTAAAAGTGAAACAGCATTTTCATTACATTCAAGGAAAGAAAGTGCTAGTTAAGAATTATATATCCATCTAAGCTGTCCAAACTGTGTAATACTATACACATGCCTTTCCTGAAGATGATACTAGAAAGTGAACTTCATCCAACTAAGTGATAACGGAGGAAACTTCAGCAAAATGACCAATGGTGAACACTTAATATAGTTCACTGTAGTGCTAGGAGTAAAACAAGGGAGGAGGTTTATGGAAAGTATGTTTTGACAAAGTAGAAAGAGTACAACTAAAAGATGGGAAGAGATAGGACAAAGATAGGGAAACCAGAATAAGATCACTGCCTGTTGTAGTAAGTAGAAGTCAGAAGATACCATTGATGAGTTGTTAGATGATAAGAGGTTAAGTAAGAAAAAGGGAAGCTGGAGTAGAAAATACAGGGTGGGGCAAGAATAGGTTTACATTTTTTTTTTGCATGGAAAATAGTACAATGATTAATATATAATAATACAAGAATAAACTGTTTCACATACTCGCAACTATAAACCTACTTTTGCTCCACCCTGTATATCAATACAAAGATAAGACTAAAATAAAAAATTCTTAAATACCAAAAATAAACTTTAAAATTAATACAGATGACACACTAAATAGAGAAAAAAGCATAGTAAATACATTATGATTATAACATAAAATACTATGACAGAGTTGAGACCAAACATATCATATTGTTAAATATGAATAGATTAACTCCTTTATTTATTTAAATTTAATTTTATTGTTGTTGTATTACATCCATCCCTTTTTCCCTCCCTAACTCCTCTATTTATGAAAAGATTTTAAATTGTCTCATATAACAAAATCCTCCTCTAAGCTGTAATCAAAAGACACATATAAAAAGAGTAAAAATAAAGAAATGGACAAGGATTCACCAGGCTAATTGAAATAATAAAAATTCAGGAATTGCAGCTCTGGCTGGTGGCACAGTGGATAAGGTGCTGGCCTGCGAACCCAAAGGTCGCTGGTTCAATTCCCAGCCAGGGCACATAACCAGGTTACAAGCCAGGTCTCCAGCCAGGTATCCAGCTGGAGGCAGGTGAAAGGCAACCATACATTGATAATTCTCTCCCTCTCTGCCTCTCTCCCTTCCTTCTCCCTAAAAATAATAAATAAATAAATAAACTTAAAAAAAAACAAAAAAAATTCAGGGATTGTTATTGTAATATAAGACAAAGTAGAATTTAAGCCAAGAAGAATCAAAAAGGTAAGATACTTAATAAAGTTAAACCCATAATTCAAATTGTACTGGAACCTGTATTTGAGAGGAAAATGCTATAAAGAAAATTATTGGGATAATTGTCAAAACTGAAAAATGGTCTGAAGTTTCAATAAAGGGGTCATATCAAAATCAAGCTTCAAAGTCAAACTTTGTTCTTAGGAAATATACACAGAACAACTAAGAGGTAAAGGTAATGTGACTTATGTAAATTACTCATAACTAGCTAAAAATGGTAGTGAATCTGTGTAAAGGGTAAATGAGAGATCTTTGTATTATTCTTGCAACTTTTCATTATTTGAAATTATATATTTTTGGAAAGACAAACAATATGTATTTGTTAAACCTCATCAAAATGCTCACTTTAAATCTGTGAATTTCATTGTATGTAAATTTTACCTAAAATGTTCCACAAACCATTTACATATATTAAACACTAGTTAATAGATGCATGCTGAAGTGTTTAAGGGTGAAATATACTGATGTTGACGACTTCAAAAAGCTTAAAAATATAAGATGACTTAATGACAGGTGAAAGAGATACACATGTGATAAAAGCAAAATAGCAAAGTGTTAATACAGAATATAGGTTGTGGGTAATGAGCATTAAGTTCTCTGATTCAGCTTTTTCTGTATGTTTGAAAAAATTTTCATAATGAAATGATATGAAAAAGGTAAATCAATACTTTGATGCTGTATAGATTTATAAATAACTAGAGGGCTGGCTAGATTTTTCCATTTCCAGCACTTTCTCTTTTTACTTGGGCTCTGTTAGACTCTAACATCAGGTCCAGACACAAAAATCCTTGGAAACACTAGGAACCAGAGTCTCACCTGAGCCCTTTATGCTCTCTAGATAGGCAAGTTTGTTCACCTACAGGACTGGCCCCACAAATCCAGTTTCATGTTCTCTTTTCTCTAACTTGTAATAAATTAGGCCAACGCTCTTCATATTTTGAATTTGCTTTCTTTAACACACGCACACACACACACACGCACACACACCTGTCTTCACTGGGTGAGGCAAAGCCATGGAAGTCTGGTTCTTGTTTATTTTTTAGGGTAAGTAAAAGGCCATTAAAATTCTCCCTGATGGTTGAGCCAGTACTTGTTGGGGGGAGGGAAGGAAAGGAGCCAAGGGAAGAAATTTCCTGGTAAGCAAAGCCCCACTTAAAAATTTTCCTTTTTTTCCTTTTTGTTTCTCCTTTTTTCCCTCTTGAAGCCGCTTTCTCTGGAGTCAAAGCATTTTACAAAAACAAACCACTCCAAAGCTTTCAAGTCCAGGGAAAGCTCAAGCAAAGTTAATTAACATGAAGGTTCTCACAAAAGTTAATTAACATGAGGGGACTCACAAAAGCTGTTGGCATCTGCTGCCTCCCTGTGCAGCCGCCTCTTTGTCTGATGGGGGAGCAGCCCAGCTCGGCCTGGCCACGTCTCCCAGGGCCCAGGCCTGTCTTCTCTCCTCCCAGAGCATGTCTGAACCCTCCTCTGAGTTACCAGCCCCATGCCCTCCAAGGCGCCTTGCTTCCGTGATGATTTGCCACTTCTTGTAAGAAATCTCTACAGAAAGCTCGTGTTTGCAATGCTAGTTTGAAAAAGAAAGGGGAAAGAAGGGGGAGGGGGAGGAAAGAGGAGGAAGAACAAGTAAGGAGGAATTATATATAATAAAATCTCTTTTTAAAAAAGTTCCTTATGACATAGATTGTTTTGATAGAGCAATTAAAAAATACAGATACACACGAAATATCAATCACTCAAAATAATATAATGAGATATAACAATGTAATGTGACATATTAAGTAATAATACATGATTATTAAATGATATATCATTAATATCAATAAATGATATTGAATACTGCTTTATGAATACTATAATGAAAATGTACATCCTCTCTGACTTTGTATCTGCTCTTATATAAAGATATTTTTTTCAGAAAAAGGGTTATAATGTACTGCTTCTTTTATAATCCGCATTTAATAGATCATGAGCATTTTTCTTTTTTTTTTTTTTCATCTTCAGTTACTTTATTACTTGTTTTAAAAGTTTCTCTTTGTACCAAATTATATAATGGAGTGCATATAATAGTTTCTTGGTCCCAATTTTCTTCTTCTGCTTTATAGATTTTTAAAAAATTTTATTGTTGTAATACATCCATTCCTTTTTTGCTCCCTTCTGTCCCCCTCCCCACCCTCATGAGCATTTTTCAATGTCAGTAACCACCTAGTCTCTGCAGACCCATAAGAATTTTTATGATCTTCCAGATAATCAAATTGTCACAAATTTGTTTTCTGTATCATTTATCAGGTGTCTCATATGTACCTGGCAAATACATATATGCGAGCTTACATATGTATAAACAAAGCACATGACAAAAGGTTATTTCTCTTAAACAAAGGCTTACTATTGGGGTTCTTCCCTAGAAAGAAGTTGTACAATTGTGTAGAAAAACCCATTGACTTAAATTTACAAATTTTGGAGTTATGTTTTACTTACCTAGAACTTTGATATTACGGATGTTTGGTGGGAATGCTCATTTTGTTTCCTTAGAGAATTTAAAATGTCTATTTCTGAATTCCTCATGGTTATGAAGGAGTCATACTGAACTGTGTAAATCTTTCTTCTTCAGGAAGGTCTCAGGGGGCTCTATATTGCAGCCTTCCCAATGCCTGAGGCAATGGGGGAGGCTAGAAATAAAATTGAGTGTTTCTATTTACAAACTTAAATACAGATCAAAAATATTTCTATACAAGTTTGAGACAGGAAGGTGTCCCAAATCTGAAAAGATAAGAAAGACCATTCCTGATCATAGGAGGAAGTGTTCTGTGGGGGTTAAGAGCATGATCTGAGTTTGAATCTTGGCTTTGCTCCCTAAAGGCTGAAAGACTTTGTAAATTATTGTTGTGGATCTGTGACTAACATCTATTCCAACTGTCTAACTTCTCAGAGGTGAAATATTAAAAATGTTTCCAGACTCCCTTGCAGCTAGGGGTTAGGATGTGGTTTAGTCCCATTGATTTGGAGCAGTCAGAGAAAGTGAAAAGCCAAAATGAGTCCAGAGCTATATATGTATTGCTCCTGGTTTAGTTCCTGGGACACATGGTTGTGGTAGCTTGGTTCAGAAACTATCAAGGACTTTCCAATTTCTCTGGTAGCTTCAAGATCTTAAAAGAGGCAGGGAACTCTGGCTGGTGGCTCAATGGATAAGGTGCTGACCTGCAAACCCAAAGGTCACTAGTTTTATTCCCAGCCAGGGCACATAACCAGGTTGCAAGCCAGGTTTCCAGCCAGGTCCGTAGCTGGAGGCAGGTGAAAGGCAACCATACATTGATGTTTCTTCTCTCCCTCTCTGCCTCTCTCCCTTCCCTTCTCTCTAAAAGTAATAAATAAAGTATTAAAAAAAAAAAAAAAATAGAGGCAAGGAGCCTCTTGATAGTCTGCTTCTGTGGAATTGGCATTGTGCTCAAAACTAAGCCTGCGCCCTGGCTGGTGGCTCAGTGGAAAGGTGCTGCTGGCCTGTGAACCCAAAGGTCACTGGTTCAATACCCAGCCAGGGCACATAACAACCAGTTTGCAAGCCAAGTCTCCAGCCAATTCTGTAGCTGAAGGCAGGTGAAAGACAACCAAACATTGATGTTTCTCTCCCTCTCTGCCTTCCTCCCTTCCCCTCTCTCTAAAAATAATAAATAAAATCTTAAAAAAAAAAAAAAAAACTAAACTAAGCCTGCAGCATTTTTCCTCCAGTTTTCTCAATAATTCTGTGAACAATTCACTGTCTTGTAATAAATCTCTTTTTGCTTAAGCCAACTAGTGTGAATTCTGTTTTTTGTAATAGAGCTCTGACCAGCAGAGTTACTTAACCTCTGGGTGATGGTTTCTGGTGTGTTACCTTGGCTAGGCTCAACTATAGTCCTCAGCATTCTTTTTCCAGCATATTTTTGGCTATGGTTATTCTCTTTTAAGAGTTGAGGGATGGAAGGGAGTCAATGGCCATTTTGAAGCATGCACACACCTTCTCACACGTATTCAATTTTGCTGATGTTGTTAAAGTGCCTAATCAATCACTTTTTAGTTAATCAAAAAGGAAATTGCCCTGGGCATGGGCATGACCTAATCAGGTGAAAGACCTTTAAAAGAGGGTATAGGACTTCTATAAACTTAGAAGTCCTTTCCTATGTGAACAATAAACTTCAGTCCATGCCTGCTCATTATCTTCTTTTCCTGTATACTCTAAGGGGTACCTTGGACATGCCTAGCCTTACAAATTTAGGTAAGTCAATTTCTTTTAAGTTCTCACCCAAGGATATATTTTTATTAATTGTTTTGGAAAGAGACTGAGAGAGAGAAACATCGATTGGTTTCTCTCTTCCATGTGCACACCAAACCAGGGACCAAACCCGCAGCCTAGATAGTACCCCAACTGGGAATTAAATCTGTAACTTTTTGGTATCCAGAACAATACTCCAACCAGCTGAGCCACATGGCCAGGACTGTAAGTCAATTTCTTGTAATCTATCTATCTATCTATCTAGAATCTATTTATCTGTCTCCTCTTTTGTTGTCTCTGCTTCTCTGGTTGTACCCCAACTGATACACCCTCTGAGCCTCAGTATGTGTAAGTGCAAAATGAGACTTAATGTCTTTCTCACAGGACTGTTAAATGGGTTACAAAAGAGAATGAATGTAAATCACAGTACCTGGCAGAGATGTCAACTCTACTTTGAACACTATCTCTGCTCCCATCCTATCCTGGACATTTATTCAGAGTGGCTGTAGACAGATCATCTCAAAAACTGGTCCCTCCCTCCATGGAAATACCTGCCAGCTCACAATGATTCTTCCTGCCTTAACTTTCTAAAGTTTGCTAACTTCTTCCTGAAGCCTAACCCCTAACTGCCTTTTAGTATTTTTGAACCATCTGATATAGAGCATTATACATCATTTGTTCCATCCCTAGTTGCTACTAAGGTATCCCAAAAGATTCGGCCTATACGGTTCAATTGAATCCAACTCAGACTTTATCATAAGTTGGATAATACTTTCTGTGAGCTAAATATATGTTATTGGGATCGAAAGGCTCATCTTATTTCTTCTTTCCTCAGGTGGTGATAAGAAAGACCCTTTAAGATATGGTTAAATCCATGGATACTCTGAGAACTAAATGCAGCGTCTCTTTGGTACTGAAGAATTGAAATCTCACAGGTTAGGTCATATGTTAGGATGGCTGCTTATATGGGTTTATTACTAGCATGTATTTTCAGATAGGAAATACCCCCATTCTTCCTGTATAACTCTCTTCACATTAAATATAGACTTAGCAGATGACCAGCAATTCTAGATACATAGCCAAAAAACAAATGAGAAAATATGTCCACACAAAGACTGGTACATGCATGTTTTATAGCAGTCACAATCACCAAAAGACAGAAACAACCCAAATGTTTATCAACTGACCAAGTATAAGCAAAATGTGTTCTAACCATTCAGTGGAATTTTAAGTGACCATAAAAAGGAATGAAGTGCTGATACCTTCTACAACATGGATAAACCTTGAAAACATTATGCTAGGTGAAGAAAGCCAATAACAGAAGACCACAGACTGTATGATTCCATTCACATGAAATGTCCAAAGCAGAACATAAAGTAGGCTAATAGTTTCTGAAGACTGGAGGGATAGGGACGATAAGTGAGTAACAACTAAAGGATGATAAAAATGTTCTAAAATTGACTGTGAGGATGGTTGCAGAACTGTGAGTATACTAAAAACCATTGAATTGTACATTTTAAGTGAGTGATTTGTATGGTATATAAATTACATCCTACTAAATCTAATAACAGAAAAGGAACACAGAGAGTAAAGATAAAATTTATTCAGCAAATACACACTATCCTTTTTGATGACTTTTTTAAATTCAGCTTCAAGTACATGCTTCAAGTACATCTGTTTTATGTCCAGATTCCAGGCTTCCCTCTATTTAAGTGCTCACAGCTCATTAACTCAGACCCAACTCATTGACCATCACCTTCTTTAAATTCCCTATCCAGATATAAATTGATATAAATTAACAATGTAGAATACAGTAGTGTTCACAGCCTGACACGGAGTAAATAGTCTATACATATTTGTTATTTTCACTATTATCTTGAAATTTGTAGCACTGTCTGGTTCTCTTCCTTATTTAACTAACTGCTCCTTATTTCTCCCATCAGAGGTTTCTTTTCTTCTCTCTACTCCTTTGTCTCTCTGGGGAGCTCCTCAAGCTCCATCCTGCCTCCTTTCTATCTACACTTTCTCTTGGTTTCTATTTCTATTGTTTCCAGATGGATGTCTTTCTGGACCTCTGGGGATATCTTTTCAAGTGTTTAGATATTGCCAGTTCAAAACAAAATCTTCCCCCTAGACTCCATCTCTTTCTCCTCACTTCCTTATTTCAGCTGTTCACAGACTCACTGGGTAGCACACCCAGCTGTTGCGAATGCTGTGCTGCTCCACCTGTGCCCAGACTCTTCCCCCAGCTGTGGGAGTGTTCATGGCTGACAGCTTGGCTCAGTCTGTCTTTGGGAGTTACACTCAATGGAAGAAAGACACCTGTCTCAAGGTCATGCCCCTGTCCTAGTGGCAGCTGAATACAGTGACTAGTCAAAGTAGGGGTGAGAGCTCTGGCCTCTGAGCCTTGATTCTAGCTAATTCTGAAAAGCCCTTTCAGCACCCTGTAAGACGAGCGGCACAGCAGCTCCTTGTCTGCCTCTGCCCAGTCCTGCGTCTTTCACTTTCACAAAGGTGTTGGCCTTGGGAGCACTGCTCAGTAAACCCCTTGCACACAAATCTTCTCAGGGCCCACTTCTTATGAAATCTAACCTGCAACACTGTAAGCTACCTTTGGCTTCCCCAATCTCTTCTCTCAATGACAGTCCAGAGCCTGTCAATGTTCTGTGGATCAATGTTTTCCTTGTCAAATCCAATGCCAGGGTTGAGATTAGGTCATTCAGAACAAAATAAAACCTGATTCAAAAAGCCTTTCAGTATTAAATATTTCAAGAGTAGATTTAGCTTTAGGTATAGCTTGATCCAGGGTTCAAGTGTTCTAACCAGTTTTGACATCTTCTTCCTTCATTGGCTCCTTTCTCAGAAAGCTCTCTCCCCCTCCACTCACAAAAAGGCTGCACATTTCTCACAGGAAAGGACATCTTACATCTGCTCTTAGAAGTTTTAGACAAAGCCTCACATCTGACAGATTCTAATTGGTTCATGCTCCTATCCTCAAACCAATCACTGTGTCCAGGATATAATTCTTTTTTTGAATGGTCTGAGCCACATGATCAACCCTGGACCTTGAGACAAAGGCAACTCTCATTGAAACAAATATACCGAGAGTGGGGAAAGGGGTGGTTCTTCCAGAAGAAAGTTAGGTTAATGGGGACACACACACAAAGTCATCTTTGGAGCAATCAGGGAGATTTGAATGTAAACTAAGTATGGGATATGAAGGAATTATTGTTAATTCTGTTTAGCGTAATAATAGCAGGGTGGTTAGTTTTTATTCTGTATAATTTTTAACTTATTTTAAGTATATTTTATTGATTGTGCTTTTATAGTTCTCCCAATTTTTTCCCCTTTGACCCCTGCACCTGGTACCCGCCTTCCCTCCAGCAATCCCATGGGTCATGCATATAAGTTCTTTGTCGTCTTCATTTCCTTTATTATCCTTAACATCTTCCCCCATTTTGTACCTTCCAATTATACTTCTTAATCCTTGTACCTTTTCCCCATTCTCCCCTTTCCTCCTCCCCACTGCTAACCCTCCATATCTATAATTCTGCTCCTATTCTAGTTGGTCACTTAATTTGTTTTTGTTTTTTAGATTCAGCTGTTGATAGTTGTGAGTTTGTGGTCATTTTACTGTTCATCATTTTGATCTTCTTTTTCTTAAATAAGTCTTTCAGCATTTCATATAAGGGTTTGGTAATGATGAACTCCTTAACTTTACCTTATCTAGAAAGGGAAGCACTTTACCTGTCCTTCCATTCTAAATGATAGCTTTGCTGGATAGAGTAATCTTGGTTGTAGGTCCTTGCTTTTCATCACTTGGAATACTTCTTGCCTGTAAAGTTTCTTTTGAGAAATCAGTGGATAGTCTTATGGGAACTCCTTTGTAGGTAGCTCTCTTCTTTTCCTGTGATGCTTTTGATTCTCTCTGTATCATTAACCTTTGGCATTTTAATTATGATGTGTCTTGGTGTGGTCCTCTTTGGGTTCAACTTGTTTGGGATTCTCTGTACTTCCTGGACTTGTATGTCTATTTCCTTCACCAAATTAGGGAAGTTTTCTTTCATTATTTTTTAACCTAAGTTTTCAATTTCTTGCTCTTCCTTTTCTCTTTCTGGCACCCTATATTCGGATATTGGCACTTTTGGAGATGTCCCAAAGTTTTCTTATTCTGTTCTCTATTTTTTTTTTTTAAATTCTTGTTTCTTCATTCTGTACAGTTGTTTATTTCTTCCTTATATTCCAATTAATTGATTTGAACCCCAGCTTCTTTCTCTTCACTATTGGCTTCATATGTATTATTCTTTATTTCATTCAGAGTAGCTTTAACTTCTTCCCTAATGTTTTTTTTTTTTTAAAGATTTTATTTCATTATTTCTAGAAAGAGGGGAAGGGAGAGAGGCAGAGAGGGAGAGAGACATCAATGTATGGTTGCGTTTCACCTGCCTCCAGCCACAGACCTGACTGGAAACCTGGTTTGCAACCTGGTTATGTGCCCTGGCTGGGGAATCGAACCTGCAACCTTTGGGTTCGCAGGCCGGCACCTTAACCACTGTGCTACCAGCCAGGGGGTAACTTCTTCCCTAATGTGTTTGCTGTACTAAATAATTTCTCTGAGCATCCTTATCACCAGTGTTTTGAACTCTCTTAGTTCTTTTTCTGCAGTTTTGATCTGTTCTTTTATTTGGGCCATATTTCTTTATATCCTCATTTTGGCAGCTTTCCTGTGTTTGTTTCTGTGTATTAGGTAGAGCTGCTTTGACTCCCTGTAATTAGTGAAATCTTAGTTATTCACCAGTGCAGGCCACCCATTTCACCTCTTTGTGGCACTGTATTTGGGGGATAAGTCAAAGGGGGTGCAAGGAGGCTTGCTTAGCACTCATCCTTTTCCCAGTCACTTTACTCACTTCCCGTATGAGATTAATGTCCCTCTAGCTCTTGCCCTGATGATGGTTTCCTGAGTGGGTAGGTTTGGGTACGTTCTAGAATTATGGAGGCTCTCTAAACAGACTCTCTTTAGAGACAGGTAGTTTCTTCTGCTGTCCCAACCCCCACTAGTTTTCATAGCCAGAAGCTATGAGATTTTATTTTCCTGGAGCTGGAACCCTGGGCTGCATGTTCTGGCCTGGGGCTGGGGCTGCTCTCAGATGTCCCTTCTGGCTTTTATCCACCACATGTGAATATGATGACCACCGCTGCAGTCTTTCTTTGCTGTCTTACCACTGTCACACTATATGTCCTCTCCATACCATCTCCACGGCTCCACCCCTCCTACCCATCTGGATGAATATTTCATCTTAAATCTCTGGTTGTCAGACTTCTATACAGTTCAATTTTCTGGTAGTTCTGGGGGATTTTGTTTGTTTGTTTATTTGTTTTGAGATTGGTTGCGATCCTTCTTATAGTTGTGCAAGGAAGTGAAGTGTGTCTACCTATGCTTCTTCCATCTTGGCTGGAAGTTGGTTAGGTTTTAATACTGAAGTATCTGTGAGTGAAAAAGCATTATGCCTGGAATTTGTGTTTAAATACTCCAGCAAACAATCAAAATTGAAGGAGAATTGGAGAAATGTTATTAAAGTTCATTATTCTATGCTATGTTTGCTTATTTGAAATATTCCCATAATAAAAAGTAAAGCAAAGCAAACTCAAAATGCACGTAAATGTTTCTGTATGTTTACATTTATTTTTAGAGAGATAGAAAAACATAGATTTTAAGGTTCTTCATGTCAGGACTGTGGTCATATATCTTTTTCTATTCTGCACAGAATATGGAATGGTGCCTGGTTCTAGAAAGGGTGCTATGCTTAATAACTAGCTGAGGAACAAATAAACAGTAGAGGCAGACAGTAGCCATGGAAATAGTTCCCGTCAACGGTGCTTAAACCTCAAAGCTCAGGAATTATGACTGGTTGTCCCCCTTACTTCCATTGTAATTTCTAGCAGGTCTTTTAATCTCATAGGGTCTTAGTTTTCTTATCTGTAAAACAGAAGTGATTATAGTTATTTTTTAGGGTTCTTTATTCTCACAAATAGCATAATTAACTGAGGGCTATGTTCCAGGGACCATTCTATACTTTAGGAATACTGTAGTGAATACCATAGCCCCCCTCCCCCTATCCCTATCTTCAAAGAGCTAACATTCTAGTAGGATAAAATAGGCCATAAACAATTAAGTAAGCAAAATATAGAGGATGTTTGATCATATTAAAATTAGTATGATAGAAGAGGGACAGAGGGTGAGCTGGGGTAAGGTGGGGAGAGTGTTTGCTATTTTTAACTGGGTGGTCAGGCAGGGCACCTGAAAAGGTGATATTTTAACAAACACCTGCATTTGATGACAGAGTGATATAGGTATCTGTCTGGGAGGTGAATGTCCAGTCTACATGGAGGAAAGAGTGTGTTAGAAAAGTAGCAAGAAAGAGCATCATTTGTCTCTGCAGTGGCCTGCTCCCTCCTCTTCCTAAATGGATTCTTGGTTCAGCCTGGAGGGATTATTCTCTAAATCTGGGGCAGAAAACTTTTTCTTTAAGGGTTGAGTAGTATATACAGTATTTTAGGCTTCGTAGGCCATATAGTCTCTGTCACAACAACTCAACTCTGCCATTGTAGCATGAAAACAACTGTGATAAAACAAGCACATAAATAAATAGGTGTAGCTGTGTTCTAATAAAATGTTATTTATAAAAACAAGTGATGTTTGGATTTGACCTGTGGGCTCTACTTGGCCAACCCCTGCTCCAAATACATCTATCACTCTAAGATTTTGGAAAATGAAGGGAAGAGAGAGGGAAAAATTAGCACATAAAACAAAGGTACTGTTTGTATGTGTTTGTGTGTATTATATCAAACTCTGGCTAGTTTTATTAAAGAAAACTTTCTCATGATTCATTTTTCACCTTCTGTTTCAGCATGCTTCTAATGATACCAGAATCACTTGCATCAGTGGTAGTCAGTGCGCACACTCAGTAGTATTTTCCACAGGCTGGGCCCAATTCAGTATCGCTGTCACTGTGGTGATGGACACCTATCTTGGACAGCGTGGTGTAGCATTCTATTCAGATTCCTCAAGCTTGGGCAGCTGTTGGCACTGTTAGCAACGATAACCAGTTTTGCTTTGCTTTATCTGAGCATTTTCATTGCCTGCTTGTACCCCAGCATGTACTTCCCACCTTTCATCACAAGTTGGAGCCTAGAGTTGACTGTCTCCTGTGACTTCATCTTCTCTGCAGCCACCATCTTTCTGCCTCAGGTGCAAGACAGCTTCCAACCCAGAGCAGCCACCAAGATGGCCAGTGAGAAGGCAAGGCACTGTCTCTTTATGATCTATCTTTCCATTTCCATTTTAGAATACCACCATTCTTATAAAATTACTTTGATGTGTGGTGAGGAATTCCTGTCCTGCCCTCAACTCTGCTGAAGTTTTCCTCTCTCTTTCTTAATTCACCTCAGTAATTCTGAATTTCTCTGCTGCTTCATGCTTTTCATTACTACCCTGCCACCTCCTCTTTCTCATCTTTTCTATTTCCTCTTGCATTTTATCAATCTTTTTCCTCATTTTGAGTTTCTGTTGATATTATGTTTATTGGGTTTGTTTGGTGAGATAACCTATGTATGACCTGACACATACTGCGTAAGAACCAGTTGTTGTTTTTAACCAGTACTGTGGCTACCCAGGGTGGGGCTCTACCATTAGAATCTGTATTTTGGGTAGATTCCTGTTGGTCTTGGTGCTGAGAGAGTGCTCTCAGAGAAAAAAGGCCTTGAGAGGATGACAGTGGAGAGGAGGAAATTGAGAAGGGGTCAAAGTTGACAAGACAGGACTTCTTGTGCATGGGGATGTGTTTAGGCAAGCATGTGCATACATGTGTGTTATGCAGTGTAAGGTGGGTGCAGGCTATGTTCTCAGCAGTGGAAGGATAATTCATAAATTCAGTCATCCTCCCTTAGGCTTTGAAAATCCCACCTTAACTGTGTGCTTTATGATTAAGGCCATTACAGACCATTAGTAAATAAACTGTGAGATTTTGATCATGAAATGCAAACCCTCTTGTGAAATGCAAACCCAGTTTCACATATTAATTGCTTCTAATTAAGGAGGAACATTTTAGCCAATTAGCTTTTGGAATGTAAGTGTAATCATAAGGCTAATTCGGAGATTTGCTAATTGCTTCCCCCATTGCAGCTAGTTGCTTTTAGTGCAGACATGTGTGTCCGTAGTGGCTGAGAGGCCCTGAAGCACTTTCACTGTAGTATCTGACTGTAGACAGCGGTCACCCGTACCTTTGAAGTTAACATGTTAAACAAATAGGGTGTGGTAAGGGGTACGAAGGCAGTAAGAGAGAATAACACAAACTGGACCAGATCCAAGTTCTAACCTGATTTCACTTTTCCATAGTAACTTTCAGATTGAAGGTGTTGGCTAATGTTAGGCATGTCATTTCACTTCTACAGATTTCTTGGATAAAAAATAGCAAAGGTCTCATACCACTCCCAGGATCCATGGCAAACTCCAATGATTTGTGTAACCTTCCATGATTCCATGTGAGCTGGGAGTTATATAGGAAAAGAAAAAAGCATTCATTGTTAGAAGGCCCCTGTGTGCTTATGGACACTTGAGCAATTGCAATACTCAAATATTATGGGCTGGCAGCCATGGATGTTTTGAAGTAGGTGTTTGACTGTCTCTTTGCATTCTGTTTAGCTTTTTTTTTCTTCATCATTTTAATGGTCTTTTCCAGTGTTGGCCTCACTTTCTTGACACCTGACCATGTCTCCTTTGATGGACAGCTGTTGTCTTTCTCAGTCCACAGCACAGCACACCCTGCTTTGCTCTATTCCTCCTGTCCATCTTTTTTCTCTTGCTGCAAATGAGGCTCTCACTCTGCTACTACTGGTGCTGCTTGAAGTTGGTAATTACCAAGAATTTTCTTTTGGCACCTTGACTTGGGTTTAATGCTGCAATCCTCATTATTATATAATAACTCACCAGTTGGAACTTGCTCATCAATTTCTCCTCCATCTACATGATCATTTTCTTTATAAAAATAAAACAGGCCCTTATCCCACTGCTTCCACCCCTTTCCATGAGAATGCAAGCTATTGTTGTTGTATACAAAGATGGTGCTATTGACAGGCATTTCCTGGGCTTGCATCAGTGTGAACTCTTTTTATCTATTTTTTGCCTTGTTGGTAGCTTACATTTCACACTCCAGTACCCTCAGCCTCCAGGCCTATGGAATGGAAGCAAATGAAGAGAACTCTCCAGGAAAAGGGTACGTAAAGGGGTCACCTGACTTTGTGTTTGCTTCTTTTGGGTGGCACTGCTGGCAGGGTTTTCCCATTACCAAGGCAAATGCTCTCTGTAAGTTCAGTTCCCTTCACAGCATCTCAGCTGAAAGGCCCTGTTGCCTTTGCTTCAAGCGAGGGAATCCCTATAGAGGATGTGGACAAACCTGTTGGTCAACATCCTTACACTGGCAGTTGTAATTTCCCGGCAGAGAAACATGGTGTCCAATATGCCCTCTGTTACAATAATGCGAACAATTAGACTCATGTTTGAGGTGTACTCTCATCAGGTGTAGCCTTCATTAAAAGTATTTAAAAGCTGGCAAATGTTCTTTTTAGATTATTAATAGGTCATCTCCACTTTTCCTTTTGGGAGGTCAGTTGCCAGTTACCAAAAATGAAACACCTGCTTTTATATCAACGTGGCTGCTGCCCGAAATTGAGCAGCATGCAGCATTCCCAAAGCTGTTAAATACGTCCGCTGTGCCAAAAAAAATGGGGCCTAATGTTTACCTAAGTCCTGAATAAATATGGTGAATTTTAGGACACAGATCTGATTAAAAACTTCTCCCTAGGCCAACATGAAAACCAAGTTAGCTTACTTAGGTGTATGTAATTTATAAAGAACAAAAGATTAGATGGCAATGGATGGTCATTTTGGTGGAATAAAGCACATAGAAAAAAAGTGTCTTTCAATATGAATTCCAATTAATGCAATTGGTATTTTCCATGTTCAATTTCAGGGAGTACATATTCCTCCACGACTTTTGAATGAACCAACTGAGCATTATGTATGAAACTCACTAGTGAAGGACTTAGGAACAGATTGCTGATTATATTAGGAGGCAGGAAGATGAGGTTATAAGAGAAAAAACCCTGCTTAATATTTTGTTTTCTCCAAGTAAAGTATCGATTAATGAGGACATTTTATTACCTGAGCGTCTTACTCCTTTGTCAGAGTTTACTGTGTATACCTTGAATGCCTCAAGGAGCTCAGGAAGTATAAAACTTTTCCACAGTAACTCTCAGATTGCTGTACCAGTATCCTTGTCACTTTAAAGGTGGGGAACCCTCAAGAGGCTGAGAGTTGGCGACTGACCCAGAGCTCAGCATGGGAACCTCAAAGATTGTTCTGATTCCCACTTGGCTC
Organism: Noctilio leporinus; assembly: GCA_004026585.1. NCBI lineage: Eukaryota > Metazoa > Chordata > Mammalia > Chiroptera > Noctilionidae > Noctilio > Noctilio leporinus. The sequence goes on along the minus strand of PVIW01005286.1, from coordinate 79,446 downwards.
TCAATGTCTCGTTTGGACCTCATCACAATCATCGTTGCTTTCAACCTCCAGAAGTCAGTGAGGGACACATAGCCTCTTTAATGTATATACAGATGAGGACACAGAGGCTCCAAGATTTCAGGTGACTTGCCCAAGTCCGAGTCAGTCAACTGGAACCCTCTCACTGAGGAGGGCAGAAGAGCCTCTGGACTGGCGTGGACCTCCCTCTCCTGCCTGTTATTTTGGAGCTCACACCCTTCACTGAGGTCCTGCCCCACTGTGGTGCCAGAGAACTTACAAGGAAATTCCTCTTTCTGGACTCCCAGGCACAAATGCAGAATTCCTGGGTCTCTTCTTTTTCCCATAGAGGAGCACGTGTTTTTGTGGAAAGACCAGAGAGCAATTGGGATCCCTATGTTGTTTCCAGATCTGGTCTGCTTGGCCATACAGTTTGAGTAAAATTATAGAATCATGGCCACAATCAACTGGAAAGATTTAGGGGTTGCCTCTGCTGGTGCATCAGAACAAGGAGAGCTCGTTAAATAACGCAGACTTCTGAAATTCTGATCCATCTAGTCTGGGGTGGCCCGAAGATCCTGCTTTTCTAGCAAGTTTCCAAGGCAGGCCAATGCTGCACACCCATGGACCTCACAACACCTGAACGTCATTGGCCTCTCATAACCTTCTAGTAAATGGGTTGGCAAACTTGTTGAGGGCCAGTTGATAAATATTTTAGGCTTCGCAGGCCATCCATTTTTGTGGCAACTACTCAACTCTGCCCTTGTAGTTCAAAAGCGGCCATAGACATGTGTAAGTGAAAGAGTGTCTGTCCTCTGACAAATCTTTCCAAAAAGAGGAGGAGGCCTATGGGCTGCAGTTTGCTGACCTTTCACCACAGGCTTATATAAGTTTAGGTCTTCCCCATAACTCCTTGCTTCCAGCTGTCAAATGGAAAATATTCCTGGCCTGATTTTTCTCCATGGCTATACTGAAGATAAGGTATTATGTATCATAAACACTCAGAAAATAACATCTTGTATCTGGTTCAGTAGCCCCATTTTATCAGCTGTATTTTAAGTTCATTTAGTTTAATAATCATTGAATTTGTCTTCATAAATATTCCCTCTATGAGGCATCACATAAAAACAAGAATGTTAAGGAAATAACAGAAGGGACTGAATAGTAATTCAGGAACTTTCTTGATGTCAGAAAATAAAGCACATAGAACTCTTTTTTTACATCAACAATGCCTCTATGAAATAGAACAAAAGATGAGTATTTAGCAAGGTTGGTAAGATAAAACAAGAAAGTTTATGATGGCCTGGCACACTAACTGCTTTCATAAAACATTTTACTTAAAAAATATTCTATAAACAAAGACATACCGACAAGTTATATTATTTTTTATTCATGTTAGAATTTCTATCAGTGTTTGAACATTAATATTTAGAGAGTTTGTACATTTTTGCCTTCCAAGTTTAAAATGAGAACCACACTAGGTCACAAATGGTAACTAATACACATTTCACAATTGCATGGATATTCACTCGATTTCACTCTCTTAACACTGTTAAACATTTTCTTTTCCTTGCTGTACTTTACAATGAAAAGAGTGCCCCACTCATGTCTCAGCAAAGTTCCAGACATTATGGATTCATCACATATAAATTCTTTAAAAATATACTTCTGTCAAAAGACTTGATGACTACTATGTACACTACAAAAATAAATTTTCATATAAATAAATTATATGGCATACTTTTCTCTTTGTAATTGAAATGACACAAACCCATTTCCACCAAAATTGGCAGATAATGAGACCCAGGTTGAATATTTCTTATAAATTCCTTACACTAAAACCAACCTACCATGAGACCTTAATGAAAATGTTATATACTCTGAACTATTTAACATTAGTAAGCACTCTATACAAATAAAAATTCTGTTCAAAAGTAAAACATAGCTGTAATAGTGTTTCCAATAGAAATAAAAATCCCTGCATTTTTGTTATAAACTGGCATGACAAATACTGTAGGAAAACATTCTTATGATACAAAATTATAAATATCAGCAAAGATTTCTTTTAAAAAATTAAAACATCCAAATGAACAAATAAGACAGACAAAATAAAACTATTAAAAAGAGAGAAATTCTAGTTGCCAGCCAGCCCCATGTTCTCCCTTTGCCAATGTGACTACGGGAGGTTCTACACTGTAGAAAGCAGGGGCTGGGCGAGCAGTCGTGCACCACACAGTTGGGCTCAGGAGAGGAGCAAGGGCACACCATGAGCCAGAGGGAAGCAGGTCTCAACGTTCTGCATCATCTCTCCCCTAAATGTAGGACATGGAACTTGTCTGAGTATAGCTGGCTGTTAGGTAGACAGACTGGCTAACAGAGGCACTGACAGTAGCAGTGGGGCTGTTGGGGCCCCTGCATATTAACACACACACCTGGTGCCCACAGGTGGCTTCCAATCGGTCTCTTACAGTTTTGTTAATGAGTTTAGGGTCTGAGGTCACTGCACTGCTGGGACTACTGGAGGCCAGTTGCCTCTTCATGAAGGTTTCCCACGTGAAATAGGAGCTGCCATTTGCACACTCCCATAGTAGCTTAGTCTGGGTGCCAAGTGCTTCCTGGCATATTGGTCTCTCGCTAAGGGCTGAGGAAGACCAAGCCTCAGAGCAAGACAACAGAATTGATACAGAAGCCAACCTTTAAAAGTGAGGCATGGTTGAGAGATTTGCCTCCATATCCATTCAACAGCTGCATGTATGCTATTAGCATCTCCCTGCTAGTCAATAAAAGTCACATTGAAAGAACACTAATAATGTTGAGAGGAAGGAAATGATTTATTTAGGAAGTGTGCACCCATAATGTGAATAAAAACACACAGAGAAGGATCCTTCTAAAGCTCATATCCTATACCATTTTGACCCCGTATTACCGTACTGAATGTTATTTATTTTTAAGATGCAAACTGATCCAGAAAGCCCCAACCAACTGTGCAATTTAGGAAGAAAGGGAACTTAAATGGTCGGGACTCAAAACATCACCTCTGGGTTTATTGTGGGCCAAGAATGAACAGGTTTTTCTACCTGTAGCAGGATCATCATCTCTAAAACATTTTAAATCCACTCTTACATTTTTTCGCGGTGTGTGTGTGTGTATGTGTGTATGTGTGTGTGATGAGAGGTATAATGAAGGCTGCCCAACACGCTCACAGCCCAGCTAAGCCTCTCCACTAGGCCTGCTCTCTAATTCTTGAACAATAATAAAGGTGAATAGATGTTAGCTCTATACCCTGAGGTTCCAACATCCACCACAAAGATCCGCTTAAAGAACTTCTCTCCTCTGAGACGTGAGCTGGGTGTCTGGATGGCAGCCAGTGATCTTAGGAGAGGCCCTGGACTTGGCATGAACCTGGCCACAGGAGAAGGCAATGTTTGGGGTGGCTAGCCCCATCAGCACTAGGCAACCTGACTTCCAGCCTGACCAGGGCGGAACCCACTAAAGGTTATGGACAGTGAAAGAAATTAAAAAAAAAAAAAAAGGAAAAATCACAGTACAGTACATCAGGAAATCACACACATGGTCACATACACAGCCAAACAGGAGCATTGCATCCAACTACACCTAGAAGCCACCAGGATTAACATGCTTTCTTCATATCTGCTCATTAAACAATAACAAAATTACCACGCATAGCGTGTTTGAAAGTTAACAGTAACATACTACCACAGGGTTGTGATATGCAAATTTAAAATACTTTAAACAGGAACCTTTACAAAATAACCCTATTATATAAGCAATATTTGCATAGAATTATACAGGTAAATTATACAATATTTAAGCAGCAGCAACATATGCTGGAATTTAAGACTAAGTTAAGCTTAGTTGTGGCATGGAGACCAATGTACAAATAGGGAGGGGCCTGCTACAACCACCCCACCGCGCACACTGGGCAGCAGTGCAGGAGCTCCAGATCACACTACTTTACATCCATTTCTTCATATTTACATATGTGTACACTTCTTAAATATTTATAGAAATATTTCACAAAATAATACAATCGGTTACAGTAACAATGGACTGCAGTTCTGGTGCAGTACATCTTTCTAACTCCAAGCAGTTCTCTTCAAGCAGTTCTGGGGGGTAAAGAGGAGGATTCCAATCTTTGGCCTCTGCTTCAGATTTTACTCACCCTTTAAAAGAAAAAAAAGGAAGTCAAACTAAGTAACAGGTATATGAGCCCATACTTATGAAGCATACTAACAGGCAAAACAAATCTATGTCCGAGAACTCAGGATGGTGGGAGCCAAGTGAGGCCAGGTGGGGTTTTCAGGGGCTGGTTGTTATCCTTTACTTGATCTAAGGCTGGTGACATGGATGTGTCCACACTTCGTAACCATTCACTGAGCTGTGTGTTTAGCATACATACCTGTAGGGCACTGTCACAGATTGAAAAACAGGTGAAAGGTACAGCTGTGAGCATCTTTGTTAAGTCACCCTCACCCTCAACAGGTTAACAGTGTGGGGAGAGAACCAACTTGGGACAAGACTGGTTCCTCAGAGATGACAGAGCTTGGATACGGCAGCCTTGCCTTGGGGATCAGAGATCACTGGCCTTTAGTTTGGGACATACCAATGCCAGGAGGCTCCAGGCCCCACAACCCCAAGGAGCTTTGGTCTCTGTGTCCCTGTGGCCTCACACACCTCAGTTGCGGCTGCTGCCCCGGGGCCTCTCCTCACACTCCACGTCCTGCAGCTCTATGACCTCCACCTTGGAATCCCTCCTCTCGCACCGGACGTTAAAAGGCACATGGGGGTCCTCGAACAGCCCGGGGTCCATCTGCGGGTAGTCCTCATAGCCCGGGCACAGTCCCCCTCGGGGGTTCCGCCCAGGAGCGGGTGGGGGGTGCACAGCAACAGTCACGGAGGCCGAGGCCGTCACAGTGGTGATGGGCTGGCAGTAGCTGGGCACGGAGCTGCCCATGGCAGTGAACACTGGGTGTCGAGGGTTGTGAGAGCGGGCTCCCCGGGGGCCCACACGGTCCCTATTGCTAGGGCCAGAGTGCCCTTCAGTAGACATTTCAAAAGCGTCTCTGCGCGGTCTGTAGGGGGGCGGCCGACAGCCTTCTCTTGGAGCTTCCCTCTGGAATTGCTGGCCCGGCCGTCCGGGGGGCAGGGACCCTGAGTCCGCATGGGGCTGCTGTCGAGAGTTTGAGGGCGGGTGATGTCTCACTTCAGGATGGACCACCTGCAGAGGATGGGGGCAGGTTAAAGCGTGTTGGTTGGGTGCTAACTCCAGGGTGGGCATCACCCTGCTACTCCCAGCCCTCCCTTATTGGCTCTAGTTGCTGCCTGGCCACCCACGCACAGCTCTTAACCGAGAGCTCAGTCAACCCCCCAGTGGCTGGCAGAGACCCGCGGGACCCACCAGGGGCCTTCCACTCATAAACAAAAAACCCATCCTCTTAGCAAGGGAGTGCCATATTTGGATCCTATGTCCAGGCTTTTACCGACACAGCTAGCTGGATATGTATGGCTGCTGCCCATAGGTGCAGGGCTGCAGTCAGAGATGATCTGAGCTGCCTCCCTCCCACAGTCCACCACCCTACCCTGCTCAGTAAGGTCAGACCTGGAACACCTCTCTTAAAATTGCTAAGCACCTGGTCCTGGCCCACACAAATGCCAGACACTGGCAGAACTGTCTATACCTGTGCTGTTGAATATGGTAGCCATTACGGACACATACCTATTTACATTTAAATTAATTAAAATTCAAAATTTGGCTTCTCAGTCTCACTAGCCGCATTTCAAGTGCTCAACAACCACATGTGGCTACAGACAGCATTTACGTCATTGCAGCAAGTTCCACTGGGCAGCAACAGCGCTGCTCTGTCTGGTTGTTAGGAATCTGGCTTCTGGGTCTCTATACAAAGCATGGAGCAACACAGTGGCCACATCAATCAAAAGGACCGTGACCAACTTCAAAGTCGTTCAGCTTGTACCTATTTTTAGGCCCCCGCTGAACAAAACCAGATTCACACTGCAGCTCAGCAGGCTTCGCCCCAGGGGGGAAGAGGAGGAAAATTTAGGTTATTTGGTTGGCTCTTCTCTCTTTCAAGGGAGGCCCACTCTGGCCTGGGCCTGGAATACCCATTTCCTGGAGGGTCAGCAGGAGGCCGTCCTGATGGAGGACTCTGGGCCTTAGAACCTTCCCTGGGTTTTGTGGGCTGTGCTCTCAGACTGGGGGCCCAAGGACAATGTGAGAAGCACAGAGCAGAGGATGAGTTTGGGGCTTCCAGGCTCCCAGCTTTCCTGAATTACTAAAGGCTAATCTGAGCCACCCAGAATATGTACTTGGAGCCACAAAAGCTTCTGGTAAAATCTTAAACAATAATAATGGAAATAATTTTGTACTGAGGGCAATTAGAAGTAACAGGAGTGGGAGAAAAAAAATATTGCTTCTGCTAGAAATAAAAGTCCCACCCCATTTTTAAAAAGTATCACACTACAGGTTGCAAGCCAGGTCTCCAGCCAGGTCCGTAGCTGGAGGCAGGTGAAAGGCAACCATACACCGAAGTCTCTCTCCCTCTCTCCCTTCCCCACTCTCTAAAAAATAATAAATAAAATCTAAAAAAAAGTATCACACTAAAACATTACGCAGCTATATTAAAAAAAAAAAAAAAAAGAAGAAAGAAAAAGAAAGAAAGAAAGAAAAAGAAAAAAGAAAAAAGACAAGGCCTGCTTTGCCTCTGGCCCTCAGCTCAAATTGTGCTTAGCTGGAACAAGACACAGGCTGCTTCTCTGTGTACCCACCATGACTGGCTTCTGTTCTGGTTGATCCAACCACATGAAATGATACTTTTCATAGTTTAAGAAGAGTCAAATACTGGCAATTTCAAATGATTCCACCTAACCTCTATTTTTGCCCTTGCATCCTATCTGTCAGGTTTGTTGTTCAGAGTGGGGAGGGGTGGCCCCTGAGGGTAACTTACAGTGGAGCGGGCGAAGACTGGGTTTTCTGTGGCTTCCACGATCACCTGGTGGGCAGGGCCCCCACTGCCCTGCTGGGCCTCGTACTGCTGAAGCTCCTCGCTGATGCCTGACACTGTCGTCTGGGAACTGTACTCTGAGTCGGAGGAATCAGACCCGTTGTTCGTGTGACTGGGGGGCACAGCAAATCGGACCACACTGGGGGGAGGCTCAGGGGACGGGGTGGGCAGCCGATTCAGACCGTTGGCTGGGGATACCTGTTTAAGAGGATTCTGTATTAAAAGTGCTCTCACCCATTTACCTGTTGGCTATGTTCAAAGTTCAAAGAACAGTATGGTTCAGAGGGTCTCTGCCCTTCCCCCACAACTAAGCTGTATTCCCCTCCCCATCTCAGTCATCTTGAGGAAGACTTGAAGGTCAGCCAGCTGGAGCAAAAGTACCCTCTGCTCTCACACACTGGGAAGGCAGGCAGGGCCCTTTTTACTCTTGTTTAAACCTAGATAGTCAAGTTGAGTGGAAAATGCTTCACTGATATAGACCTATAGGATCCAGGCTGCCAATCATATGGTTTAAAAATGTTTTTAAAAACCAGTATTGCAACCCCAAAACTACTGCACCAAAGAGAAAAAAAAACAACTAATAGTTACTGAGATGTTTACTGAAAAAGTAGATCATCAGTAATGCAAATATACCTAAATATTTACATTAAAAGTGACACCAAGAAAAACAACATTCAGGTACACCACAGACAGCTGCATAGTTACTGACCTCAGGATATGGTCCGAAGAAGGACAATAGGACTGGAAGCAAAACCAGCCCATTGAGAACACCCAGGATTGTTAGGATTGCCAAGACAGCAAAAAAATACCTTGAAGATAAAAGGGAAACAGAAATATTCACTGTGGCAAAGATAAATTAAGCTACCATTCACATGCCCAAATATTACAGCATATCATAAGCCCAAAATTAGCAAGACCCCACACAGATGAAAAGGTTGTTACAAAACTGCAGTTCAAATTCAGCGAGAGAGTTTAACTTTCAGATTTTGAGGGCTGCATTCCACAACCCAAAGTGTTAGTTCATGAAGGAAGAAAAAAATACTAGTTTGTTAATTTGCTGGAATCTTGTGGCATGTAAAGTTACTTATAAATGTGCTACACAAACACAAAAATATGGAGTTTGAACTGATGGCTGAGTAGACAGAAAGCACAAATGCAATGCAGGGGGGGCCTGTCCATGAAAACCCAGCAGAAGCAAACAAATGAAGTGAAGGGCGTAGGATTTAAACAGTTAGTGCAGGAGGAAAAACAGCCCACTTGTGCAGCAGCTAATCCACTGTGAAACACTTCTGCATCTGAGAGCAGAACCTCTAAGTCTCCAGTGTATCAGGTAAGGCTTGTCCTATGCTTTCATTAATCATGACTTTCTGGTCCAGAATTCTGTGAGTTCCAGTCTAACCAAATAGCTCCAATTGCAACCACTTTTAGAACAGGGGAACCAGCTTTCTACAAAGAAAACACTGCCCATTCCGTGGTTGCTGGGGCATTTGTCGGGGGAGGGCTGTAGTGACGGGGCTACTCCTCTGTGGCCAATCTTTTGTTCAACAATTTAGTGTCTCTGAATACTCTTGTTTTGGCCAGCCAATTCAAACATAAAGGCCGCAGCACCATGAAGAAGAGAGTGCACAAGTGGCCCTGCTTTCCCACCACCGAGGGCTAAGGTCTGGGATCATTCATGAATATCAAGGTAAACCTGTCAGCCAGGGACAGCCACTGGCGGACACTCCACACAGGGGGAGGTGGGGAGAGAGACAGATTCACGCAAGCATGTATTTCCGCGACTAATGATTTCTAGGGCACTTTTGCTGGAAGTGGGCTGGGGTCGGGGGGGAGCTCAGGATATTCTGAGAAGAGGGTGGGCAAGATATCTATCTGGTAATGGTCCTGTAGATCATAGAACAGAACAGGCTCCAAACGTTGCCATTTCTATGTATGTTTCAACATGAGATGAAAGGAGAGGGAATTCCTATAAAAATACAAATGCCTCGCAGCTATTGTAAACACTAGAAACTTCTGAGCTGCATTAGTAAAAGCCAAGCGGCCAACGTCTTGCTCTAATGTAAACTGCAGGAACTTGAGGCAGAGGCATTTATCAACAGCAGGCATTAAGACATTTGCATCCCATCTATCTAACTGTAAAATAAACAGACCAATTAGATTTCTGACACTTAGTGTATACAATGTCTGCTCATCTAGTCGACCCTAGTGAGGGCTCTATCAGGTTAATCCATCCAGTGCTAGAAAATGGGAAGCCCTTTTAAGTGCTTGAAGGAAGAACTCTGATATCTCTGGGAGGACAAGAAGCCTGGGGTTAGATGAGAAAGCTGGGACTTTGCCCTCCACCCAGGTGCCAGCTGGTTGTTCAGTTCAAGCTAAGTCTCCTCTGCACGGCTCACTTGGTTCTGAGATCCGTCATACCCTGCATTTCCCTACATGGTTTTGAATGGCCTGTGAACTCCTCTCTTGTAAGTTACACAGAGTGGGGTGGGGTCCATAGGACTTGCTGTTGTGTGAAATGCACTTATGATGTCCCTTTTAAATTGTGTTGAATGAGAAATTACACAAAAGAAACTTCTCACATAGGGCTTTTTTTTTTTTTTTTCCATAAAGAAACAACTATCAATGCATGAATAAATAAATATATGTGAAAGAAACAAAGGAAAGTCAAAACCAAAACTTTATTGTAACTTAGGCATACTGCGGGAACTATTTGGTATTGGCAAACACGGAAATACTAAGTGGCTTGTTAACTAATCAACAGTACAGGCATCACCTAGGATCTGGCTGGAAATGCAGTTTTCTCCCCACCTTCCCACCCTCAATGAGATCTGATCTGTATTTCCAGAAAGCCACAAATGATTCTTAACCACCTTTACAGTTTGACAGGTGTGGTCTACACTGGAACAGGAATCTCCCTTCTTCACTCATCATGTTATACCAAAATGACAGTGAGCAAACTCTGGCTCTTATTCTAAGAAGGCTAAGGCTCCAACATGCTGAACTGCCCAATGGGGTATGCCAGCAGGTTCATGTCCCCCCGCCCCCACGCTCCGCCTTAATAAACTAGCTAAAAACTGAAATACCTCTTTTTAATACTTGAAAATGAAAGGTCTATGAAAGATAGACAGACACACACACACACACACACACACACACATGCCAGGAAAGCCTGTTAAGCCTTTCTCTCCAGCTTACTAAAGCAGTGCAACAATCCAGCCGCTGCCCACATTGGGTTTTAACCCTGAGCTATCATTTACTTAGTGATGTTCCTGGCCTTTTCGTCCATTGGAACAGCGTTGCTCCCTCTAAGAGTAGCTGCTTCACAAAAGAGCAGAGGTTGTTCAGAGAAGCAAATGGTCTCATCCTGCTATTCTCAATTTTTTTTTCAAAAGGAAAATGTGCTTTCTTGTCATACTTAACAAAGTCTTATTTTTCATGAAATCCACCAAAAACTCCTTGCCTTGAGACCCAAAGAGAATATCCAAACTAGGCTTGGATTTCCAAAATTTGACACCAAAGTCACATGTTAAATGCATCCTAAATCTTAGTGGGAACTTGCATCTGAAATCTGGGCACATTATCTTTTCTTCTTAAAAGGCTAAAATCTAGGTGAAAATTTTAGGTATATTTTCTTTGACATAGTTTTGAAGACGGGAAGGTCAAATTCAGTAAATTAATGGGAACCACAATCATCTTTTTCTGGAGATGCTTCTAAGCTGGAATAAGCAATAAATGAAGTGCTGGGAAGCCTTCGGCCTTGAGCGGTTGCACATTCTCTGAGTCAGCCCCAAACCCTTCATCTTTTCTCCCCAAGATGGCCCAGCGGAGAGCTTATCTTTATACCTCTTAGCACAGTGCTAATAAACTCAAAAGAAAGTGGGTCACAATTTGTGGTAACCAAAATATGTTGTATACCTTAAATATACATGATTTTTTTACTTGTCAATTATAAATTATACCTCAATAAAGACAGAGGGAATTGAGCCATATGAAGAAGAAATGCTTTCATCTACCACACACAGAAGGAAATAAGCAAAAGAGATCACATGAGCAAAAAATAATGATTTTTAAATCTAGTCTCTGTCCTACTGCTGCTTACCTGACAATGAAATCAAACTCCGACCCTGCGAGCATCAGCACTCCCAGCAGGGTAGAAACAGCCCCATCAAGAACAGGCGCAAACATGTGCTCCAGGGCAAGCACGGCCCTACGGTTCTTGTCACCAATGGCAGTGAGAAAGGCCTGTGCAATGAGAAGGGTTGAGATGATCAGAGTCTGGGACCTGACTTGGTCAGCTGTCAGCTTTGTTGTTAATTCTGCACACTGCTTTAGTCTGCCTCTACAGAACTGCTCAGATGTTCCTGTTTCGCTCTTGGGAGTGTTTGATCAGGGTTATTCAACTAGCTAAATCTGGGCTTGCTTACATTAAAATGACCTGTTCAAGACACTGGGTCATGTTTAGTGTTGATGTAAATCTTGAATAACAGCAACAAAATAAGGTGGAAAGCATATTCACCAGAAATTAAAAACCAAACCAAAAACTACATAAACATGAGTAAAATGTTCCCTTTTCACTGCTACTCATCTGAAGTTCTCTCCCCAAAATTCCCTTACACCATTCACATGGGAAACCTCCAGTTGTAAAAGCAACAGCACCTTGCCTGTTTTGGATGGTCAAACTTTTACTTCTAAATGGGCTGTAACTTGGTGTCATGTGAAACTAGGTGCTAAATACTTATACCCTAATGATTATGTTTAGGTTAGAATTTCTGTCGCTGTGTTGAAACTAATGTTCTTGGAGTACATCTGCTTAGATGTACTACACCATAGAGGTATTACAAGAAAAATACACAGTTATAAATTCAGACTACTCCTGTTCTGACTACAGGTGGATACCTCCCATCTCCTTTGCATTCTTTAAAACTCTTCTAGGTCAAGAAGACTGTTTAATTAAATGGCAACTTCACAAAGACCCAGCGCATCAGGCTGTCAAGCTTCAGACTGTTGGCTTGAGAGTGTAACCCAGGACTGATTTAATGTGAGTCAGTTCCTGTTACACCCTTCCTGGTCCTATAGCAGGAACCAGGAGGGAGGGCTGGGTGGGGCATAAGTTCTCCCTGCCTGAAAGTTCAGGCTGTTGTAGGATACACTGAGAAGAGAGGGTCAGGAGCTTCTACTCCTGGCAGCAGCTCCTTACATACGCAGGGCCACAGCACACTACAGTGTGCATTCCCATTGCTTATGCACCCTATGGAGGGACAGAAAAGGCCTTTTCTTCAACAGTCCAAGATATAAAAGAATAGCAAGGTGTGCTACGAATCTCCAACTCTTCTCTTAAGTGGGTTCTATGTATGCAAAGTTAGGAAACTTCAGGGTAAATCCAGATGCCTTTTTCTCTTAGGAGGAAAGCACCAAGATGTTTGGAACCATATTACTTTGTGCTGTACTTGGACCATGAGGCCAAAAGGGTCAGTTGGTTTATCCTTTCATTCAACGTGTGTTACTGAAACAATGAACTTACAGGAACCCTGATTCCTTGAAGACATTCATGGAAGAATACACTTCACCAACAGCAGTAATTGCCCATTTTAAGTAGACGTTCTCACAAAGGCTAGGGTAAGAACACCATGTCCTGCATGTAGAGAGTCGCCTAATAAAGATTTCAGCTTGAAGCACTGAGCAGTGGTTGCTGCTCACTAAGCCAAGTTGGCTCTTGACACTCCTTAAATTCTCGGAATTAAATTTTGCATGAGCAGCAGACTCATTCCTCAATTGTTTCTTCAACCCTGGTGTAGGTATTCATGTTCACACCGTCTCATGGGCAGAGACCTGGGTTCCACTGCAGCTTTAGGACTGTGGTGTGCATTCCCATTTTAAGTACCTGTTCCCAGTCAGATTTGAGAGTTTGCAATGTAAGCTACCAAAATTTCATCCGTGTCCGATCAACGGACTTGTGAATTCTTAATGGACCACAGTATTTCCTCCTTTTTGAAGAAATAATATTAGAATTACGTGTTTCTAAGATCTAGGCGGTTGGACCCTTCTCTTCCTCCTCCCAGTTCAATGGAGGAAAGCAATTAGGGCAGGCTTAAAATGAACAGAATACTGTTTCTATATTATCTGCTGTTTTCATTGGACACTGGGATAGAAATGGGTTAACTTCAACAAAACATTCCTTCTGAAATATAAATTCCAACGCTCAGCTTCCTAGCTAGGGCATCCCCAACATCAGTATTTATTCAGTCAATACAATTCACAGAATGCCTACCAACAGCCCAAGGACTTAGGCTATAAGCACATGGAACACAACTTACATACTACTATGAGGCTTTTGAATAACTCTCTGATAAATACAGATGATGAACTTGTCTCTTGGATTGAAGACTCCTCCTTTAACACAACATTGACAGGCAATTTTATACAAAAATTATCCCATATTACCAGCTATTTTTTGTATGTAAATATTAAGAATGAAACAATCTAAATAAACTTCAGTATACTTTATTTAAACACCGTGTATTGAAATAAAACTTTGTACATATCTTTCATACAACTTTTAGTAACTTTTTTTGGTATGATAAACTGCATGTATAGCATTCACCTACATGCAATGATACACAACAGGTTTTGCAAGTACATTTTGTTTTGCTGCACTTTCCTTTTGAAGAGCGTATTTTACATGTTCTAGTAGGGTTATTCTTTATGCCAGTGATTTTTTCTCGAATATGGTCTTTTAGTTTTCCTGAAAGCCTGAAAGGTGAATCTTTGTAAGGAGCTCTTTTACAGGTACTGGAAAATGTGCCAAGTTCTGTGCTACATTCATTTGAATCATCGGCTACCCATCCCCTAGCAACTTTGAGTAGCAATTGTTTGTATCTCACTTCATTTTGTAAATTGTAGTTTTGAATGCATTAAAGCATAACCGATAAAAAAGAATACCACTTTTTTATACCATGTTAAACTTTTTCACAAAATACTGCTATTTGCCAAATACTGGTCTGCTTGATTGAGCCCTTTCATGAACTTGTTGTAATCTAGTATGCACCTGGGTTTAACTACGTCGTCTGCAGAATTCCTCTTTTGCTTTCCAGTGGATGTCATTGAAGCATCGTGAATAGTTGAGATTATATGCAAGAGCCTTCTGTCTTTTTACATAAGAAGAATGTGTCCTTTCCGCAAAATGTTGTTTCCCCTCTTTGAAGATTCTTTGATTTTTCTTTTAGTTCTTTTTGGCAAGCCACAGTTCTCCCTTATAATACCACAGACCAGTGTTTTCTTTTCCAATAATATAGCAGTAGACACTCTGTTATAGTAATTATCCTGGTAAACATGATGCCAAGAATAAAGATATGGCTCTAAGATGGGGAATATAGTTTCTTGTAGCTTTCTGACTTCATCCAAATAGACTTCGAAATTGCAAATGTTGCCAGTCTCACTTTCACAAAGTCTCACTCAAATTCCCTATTTTGGCATCTTTGCCAGAGTATATGTTCTGAAGCTGATACGTCCTCTATACGGTATCATTGCTTCATCTAGGATAATTCCAGGTTTTGGTCTATACAAAGACTGAAACTTTGGAATAAAGTAATCCAAAAGAGGCCTAATTTTATCAAGTCTGTTTTCATTAGATGTAGCTTGTGAATTATCACTAATTTGAAAAAAAGTAAGGATTTCGCTCAAACCTCATTCTGGTCATAGTTTTAGGAAATATGGGCGCTTCAAGCAAGAGGTTTGTTGACCAGTGATCTCTCCAATTTGATTTTTCGCTTATCTCATCAATATCAATAAACTGAGAAACTTCTTCATATTACGAGTGGTAACTTCCATCCATGATAAAGTTTTTGTAGATGTTTCATCAAGTTTTTCTATTTGGCGGTAGTATAAATTGGTTTGAGCAATTAAATAAAAAAACCATTATCAAAAAGTAAATCTGTCACTCATACTTTGTGGATCACTAAGTTCAACACTTAACATAATTATTTGTATCTCCAAGGTTGGTGTAATGTCATTTTCTGTTCACTCTTCTTCGAAATCACTCTATCAGATTCTACGACATTTTTTTTTTTTTTTTGCTGTTTTAGTGATCTAATATCAAATGCATAACTAATATCAAATGTATAACTATCTTATGACAGACTGTCATCTTTCACATCACTGCTATATACCTCAAAGTCACTCAGACCATCAGAAAAAGTATCTGCATACAATTCATTGAAAAATTCTTCACCATCATGATGTGCCATATTTGAAATTTTTGCAATACTAAAACTGGGATAAAACCCAGTATATCTGGAAAAATAATTTCTTAAATAATAAACACGATCAAATATGTTTAGGAAAACTTTTCTAAAATATTGTATTACTCTCAGTTTTAAAAACTGTATAAGCTAATGCAAGTACAAACATGAGTCAACTTGTTATCAGTCAAAAATGTTTGGGCTTGAAAACACGAGTTTTGTGATGGGTCTACAACGTGTTAAGTTTAATTTCTTTCAACAAAACATTCACAGAACTATACACAGGGAAAGGGGGAAATCCTCCCGTGGAGAGCAACCCTAGTTCTTGAATTTGGAGGCCAGAAGGTGAACGAGATGAGGGGGAGAGCAGCCTCTCCACACGGAGCACCGCACCTTGGCTCATTGGTCCCAGGGTGTCTCTAAGGCTGCCAACCCACCTTCCATTATGCCATCCCCAATCAGCCTTTGAGTGTGGTCTCATTTTACCTCTGCTTTACTGCCATGGTTTTTAACATTGTGTGTAGTTGTGCACATACACACACCATTGTCTTGGGAAGTTCAGGTCCTGTGGCAACACCAATGACAGCAGCACATAAACAGGATCCTTCCTGGCCCACTCAAACACACTGATGGCACTGCCTACTGCCCAGCACAAGTCCACCTTCAATGACCTTCTCCTTAGCTCTTCTCCTAAGAGGAAGAGCACAGCTACATTCCAGCCACTCCTAGGGAACGCATGTGCCAGCCTGAAGCCCATTCACAGCGTGTGTACAGGGTGTGTTCCTTAATGTTGGAGAAAATGAAAAGGTTCCCAATTTGGAGATTGCGAGAGCTAGAGGGAATATACTGCTTTTTCATGGGGCTATAAGCCAGCAACACTTCCCATACCAGGGCAACGTGAACGGTGAATTCCACGCCAATGCCGACTGATGCAATCAGGATAACCACCGGCACGGCACTCAGCTTGATTCCGATGAGGCCCATCATGCCGAAGAGCTCGATGGTCATCAAAGCCAGGACCGTCACCTGTAAGAAGGCATAGGGCTGAATGGCTGGGCACAAACAGTTTCAGTATGGAAAACAATGGAGCTGTTAAAGTCCTGATGTGGCCTCACTTCAGACCAAGAGCAGAGAGGAACCCTTGGAACCCAAATACAATGAAGGCACCGACTTGCTGTAGCTTCTAACAACTGCCTTTACTTTCTAATTCGACATCTCCCTGTTGGGAAGGGAGACTTTGAGACAATTTTGGGACAAGAGGAATACATAGAGACAAAGTTTAGTATGTTACTATAAATTGCTTTTCCAATATACCTGCTCTAGAAACTAACATTTTCAAACTCCACCAGAGAATCTAGGAAGATTTACACAAACAAGAATTTATCACTAGGTACAAATATAATTTTAAAAAAGGTATTTCTCCTTTTGTTTTGATCTTCACCATCAGAGACCACACTTCAACTTTGTAACTGAGTTGATACTTTAGTTTTTGGTTACCTCAACCTCCATCCTAAAGAATGCTGAGAGGATGGGGTGAATAAAAGTTCTTTAACCTAAAAGTAGCTTTCCTTTTGTTCAGAGCCCATAGACTCAGTGGGAGCAAGTTAAGCAGGAGAAAAGAGACTTGTCCTCTACTGATGTGGGTCAGGGTACACCCCCTTCACTTTGAAGAAATGTAGAGCAACTGAGGTGGACAAAGCAAACAGTTAAATCCAAGGAAAAACTTTCAGTTGCCTTTCATCTGCCTTGTAAACATTTGCAAGGAGGTGGAAAGAATACCTGTGAAGTAGATACTGGAGTTTCTTGGACCAAAGAGGAGACAATACAAATAAAATAAACTTTACAATAGATAGAAGATGAAAGAAAGACCTTCCCTTCTCAGGGGTAGGGCAGTGGGCAGGGGTGACAGGGAAAGGACAAGTAAAATGAAAGTCTCCCTTGCTTTCTTTCAATAAGCTAATGAAAGATGGACACCATCAATTGCTTAAGTACCATGAAAAGCCCTACAGACTAAACATTTACCTTTTAACATACCTGCTGCACAGACTTATGGTGCAGAAATGAGACCTGGTCTCTATTTTTATAATTTTGGCATTCTGAAGTCTGTAGCACAGTTCATGGTATTTAAAACCTGCCACAATTTTATTAAACTCTAAATAAAACGTTTTTCAAATTTGAGAGTGTTATACGTGGAGAAAGGATGCCAAAAAAATAGGTAAGCAATACTGGTTACTGCTTCCCCCCAACAATTAAAATACACACCACACATACAACCATTTTGTTCATGTACCACTGTCCTAATTTCTCTAATTATTCCTCTATTTAGCAGAGCCTTCTCTATATATTAGGTCTAGGATTATCCCAAAATGACAGTTGAATTAAAAAACATTAGACATACTTTGAGTGTTTGTATTTTGTAAATGCTTGGAGCTGTTATGGAAAGTGTGCTTAAACAAAAAGTTTAAAGCTGCAGGGAAAGGGGACACAGGATTAAGGCCATTAAAGGCTCTACCTAACCATGAACCTCGCCACCTCCGGCAGAATAAATATAGTATGGATGATGCAATCTATACCCTCCTCCAGAGGCCCAGACATAAACAAAACTGCCCGGCTGCAGAAAGAGCTATGCTGAAAGGAATTTGACTTCCACAAAGACCCTTAGAATAAACTCACAATGATCCCGGCCGTCCAGGGGTTCAGGAGGAAGACAGCACACACCAGAAACGTGCAGGCCAGCACCACACTGATGGACAGCAGGAGCCAGTGGCGGAGGCCGATGTACTGCTCCCAGAAGAGGAAGGGGTAGCCATTGGGGTAGCTGGAGAGCCCCAGGCTTGTGTAGTTGTTGCAGATGGTTCTGACTTTTTCAATTGCTTCCACGAAGTCTGAGGTGTCATGCAAACCATTGAGGTAGAAAGGAAACTGAGCATATTCGATGGGCTCTGCTGCTGGGACTGGACAGAGAAGGCGAAAGAGAGAGCGCCATGGGTAAGGAGCCCTTACAATACTATCAAAGACAAACGGATGGGGTCCAGGCATGGAAGAGATGTGACAAATTCTTATTGTTGGCTGTACCAGACATGTCCCCCTAAATTCTCCATAATTACAATGAACAGAGAAAGAACTTCTGTAAGAAAGGTCCACTTACTGCACTTCTTTCAACATCCCGGGCAAACAATACCAATGATAGCCTTCAGCTCCACAGAATTTTAGTGTTCAGCTAAAATATTTTAAAGCAATAATCAACTCTTTGATTATTTTTTGGGGGGGAGCCTGTGATCTGTGTGCATATTTACTCAACCTTCGATTTCAATGTTCTAGAAGCAGCCCTTTTTGTAATGGGTCTAAACAACTTAATTCAATTGCAGGAACGTTTTTTGTTCAACTGACACAAGTGAAAACACTGAGTTCAAACTGTTTCTCTCAATCACTTAGGAGAACAAAATAACTCTGAAAGTCATGCTTTACAGAGAAAAACGCTTAACTTTCTTATCCTTTTAGTGATCTAACATACTTAAACCTTCCATGCTTCTTTTCTAATGCAACGCTAAGTCTTCAGCAGCAGGGGAAGAAATCCTTATACAACAAGCATTTAGTTACTGCCGTTGTGTGTTCCAGACCCTTTGGGGTCATTCAGTTGACTTGCTAAACATGATTTGCCCTATTATAATCTCAACTATAAATTTTCATTAAGACAAGCCTTGGCTGCTTGCCATAGGGCTCTGGGGTTTAGATGCCGGGACGCACAACCCGCTCACTCCCCAGCCAGGTCTGCAAAGGAACCGGTCTTCTTTCTCACGTCCTGCCTAGGCTTCGTATCCAAGGTGTAAGCTACTAATATCTCTAACATAAATGCAAATCAAATCTATACAGAACCACCTCTCAGAGGCTCAAAGAGGGAGAAGGAAGAGGATACAGACAGACTTTCCCGCTCTGGTTTAAACAGCTTTGACAGAGTACAGGTGCTCGGTGGCTTATAGGAATGACCCAACTTGCCAAAAATCCCTTCAACACCAGAGTTGACAAAGTTAAGATAAACACATAATCCCCAGTGATAAAACTCTGCAATAGTAAAGTAACACTCGACCTGGAGGCGTCCCCAGCTTTCACAGGGAACATCTGGCATGAAAGAGCTCTGCCTGGTAGATGTCTTCAAGTTAAAGCTACAAACGGAGATTAGAGACTTATTTCTCAACGTGCAAGAACATGGGTTGTATTCTATTACACATCCTCATCTGTCTCCTAGAGCTCTAAACTACCAGAAATAGATTGTCCTGTTTACACTTTTGAAGCCTGGGCAGCATCAGAGGATGAGGGCTACGACTGAACTTGGGAGAACAGCGTACGGCGGTTCCACAAGCTCGCAGGCCCCGGGTGGAGGCTACTTACTTCTCAGCCTGGTTTCTGGCATGTAGTCAGCTTTGTCGTGGACCCACTCAGGACGGTGAGGCCGGATGTTGGCCTGGGAGGCAGCGTAAGCCACGGGGTCGTTGCTGACCCAAGCAGTCAGGTAGATGTAGAAAGCGCTGGGATTAATGATGCCGTCTGCATCCACCAGGCGCCGTTTAGTCAACTGCAAAGGGGAAAGCCAGAGGCCTTTCAGAAGGGGGTTAAGGGGTAAACACACTCCTGCCTAGGGCAAGAGGAGACAGAGCCCTGCACCAGAATTTGTAGCAAAGACTAGAATGCCCACTGTTTGCAAGTGTAAAAAAAATCCCATCTAAACACTCTGGGTTTCTTTCAAACTGCACTGAACAGAGGATGCAAAAATTGGAATGTTTATAATACACACACAGTTCTGCAGATGGCCTAGGAATCAACTGAACCAATTAAATCTGAATGCTAAAAGACTGTCTGCAGCCAAGACGGAGAATGAACAATCTGGAGAAACATATTTATAGGAGGGGTAGGGGGGAAACCTGGCAAGAATCCCTGTACACGTCTGTGTGCAGTTAACCTCTGCTGTTAACACTGAAGGAAATGCCACCCAGTAAATGGAGGAGAGCTATAAAAATAAAACAACATCTGTATAAATTTTGCTAACACTAGCCTCCTATGACCTGTGCATTCAAAAAATGCCCATCGCCAGAAAGTGGAGGGAACTGGCGCACAGCCACGGTCTCTCTGGGTAACCTTCTTTCTGAGAGAGGTGGTCACAGCAGGATGCCGCATCCTAAGCTGGCCAAGTACTGTGCTCCCTGAAAGGTGGGTCTGGTGGGCTTTGCTTAGGTGAGAAATGCTATGATAAGCATGTACACGCATGTACACATATATTTTTTCCTGTTGACTTTAGAGTCAGGCCTGTTTCAATGCTTCTGGTCTCTTTTAACAAAATAAAAACACCAGTGACAGCAGTTAACAGAGAAAGTGAAAGAAGAAAGAGAGTGGAGGAGAAAGAGAACTACATTTCAGAGATCTGGATTCAATTAATCCACAGGATATGTAACAACTGCATGTCTTCAAGCCGTCTCTGGAATTACATAGTACAGCTCATGGCCTCCGTGCAGGCAGCACCCTTTTCTCCCTCCCAGGCAGAGGAAATGATGTATGTGGGGGGAGGGGAGAATGGCTGGCCCAATCACTTTTGTCCCATTGGTATCCCTGGACCCTAAAGCCCAACCAGGCCACCGGGCATTCTCTCTATCTCTCAGACAGGCTCCTTTGCCCACATCCTAGTCAAACCTGACAGCCTCACTTGGCCATAAAGAACTGAGTTCACACTCCATAATAAGTCTGAACAATGTACTTTGTAAATCTGTCACCTTTAATGCCAGCAAAAAAGGGAGACAATAAACAGAGCTGCTGGGAAGATCGTTAGTATGACGGTTTTTTGCCTGAAGGTGAAGCAAGTAAGCTACAAAGAGCAGAGGAAGCAGGATCTGGGAAAGCCAGTAGTAGTATTGGAGTCATTTGAAATTTGAAGGGTCCAAAATCACTCCCCAACATGCCTGAGGAATCAAAAGGGACACCCTGGAATCAAAGGGTCACAGCGGAGGTACAAACACAGTTGGAATAGGATCACCAAAGAGCAACAGTCCTTGTTATTAAGAAGCCAGAATCCAATTATGTCCTCCTTCTGTACGCCTAGGACTAGGGTGATCAAAGGGAATAAAATGCAACAAATCCTCTCATCCTTCTAGTAACTTCTCTGCTCTCCTAACCCATCCCTCCCTCCTTCCCAAGTTCTGCCCATTCAAGTGACTGTTACCCACCCGACTCCATCTTTTCAAATGTGAATACAATCAAGACCAATGAGGTAACAAACATTAAGATTCAAAGCAAACAATACAACACAGCATTTCTAACATCAAAAAGTGCCTACTCGACTGTCCTTTGTTCTGACAATGGCTCTGGAAGTAGGTAAACACACTTGGCCCCATTTGACAGATGAGCAAAGTTGAATCCCCCTGGCTTGCCTGTGGCCGCACAATTAGCCAGTGGAATGACTGAATTAGACCCAACTCACTGTTCTTCCAGTCCCTGATGCCTCAAGTCCTCGGAAAGCACAGGCTGGGATCTCAGGCTGTGAACCACAACTGTCTCACCTGTGCCCTCCAACCCCTAACCCCTGACCCCCACACCCCAGTGCCATGTAGTGAGAGTACCTGACTGACATCAATGGGTTTATCACGGCTGCCGGTCTGTACCAGGAGCTTATAGGCAAGGACCCCATCATCTGATCCATTTTTGTAATTGTTTGGCATGATTTTCCCAGTTTCCCAATCACTGTCAAATGCATCCTGAAGTCCTGGAAAAGGCAAATGTGTGAAATATGTTAGAACCCTTAAGTGGAATGAGCCTGGTCCTAATGGGGTGGCTGAGGACTGACAGCAGGATAGGGTGCTGTGGGACATCACCAGCTCCATTCTTATATGATGTTGTGCTTATATTTGTCTTCAAGTTCAAATGATACTATTAGATTTTTCATGAGTGAACTTCAAGTGGAAGGGGGATATATTTATTCCTAGGAAATAAATACACACTTTAGCCCTGGCTAAATCGGTAGATTGGCACCAGCCTGCGAACCCAAGTGTCGCTGGTTCGATTCCCAGCAGGGCACATAACCAGGTTGCAGGCCAGCTCTCCAGCCAGGTCCTTGGCTGGAGGCAGGTGAAAGGCAACCATACATTGATGTTTCTCTCCCTTTCTTCCTCTCTCCCTGCCCTTCTCTCTAAAAATAATGAATAAAATCTTTATACACACATACACACACACACACACACACACACACACACACATTTTACCTTTAAAAAAAAAGTAACTCCTTTTCCTCCATGACTGTTCCAAAAGAGAATGGGTGATGGAGGGAGAGAGAGACTGAACCAGTAGTGAGGGTGAGAGGGAGAGAGAGGAGAGAGAGAGGGAGGGAGAACAAGGAAGACACTCCAGGGTGTCAAATTCATTTTCACTGGGGGCCCCATCAGCCTCGTGGTGGCCTTCAAAGGGCGGAATGTAATTTTAGGACTGTATAAATGTAACTACCCCTGAACAGTTAGGCAAGCTGGGTAGAAACAAGGTGCCTGCAGGATAAAATAAGGTGGAGAGCCCGATTGGGCCCGTGGGCCTTGCATCTGCCACCCACGCACTAGGCTCATTAACCATTTCACGCCACTGTCTGCTGCTGAGCCATGGGTTCTTCAGTACAACCAGAAATTCCACTGGGAGGGGGAAAAACACATTCAAACTCCCAACTTCAAACAGCAACTCAGCTGCTCCTAGCTCAGGGTGAGTGAACACGATTCTGTCAATTTGTTCCATCTGTTCGACTTGTGGAGCTAATACAAGCTGTGGGATCCGCTGCCAGGTTGTGTAAAGATCACAGCCAACACCTATTCACTCTCGACTGTTCTCTTCCTCTTTGCCACCCTTCCTTAGAAGAAGGGGTGTGGAGGAGAGAGCAGGCAGGGAGCTTGTGCGCGCGTGTATGTGCCTGGAAGTACCTCACAGGGTAAATTTGGATCAGATTGTGAACAGGAAGCCACAGGCCAATACAAGGGGGCTCTGTGAGAACAGATGACAAACCGCAAGCCCAGGGAGGGGAAGGAAAAAGCGTTCTGGGTTTGGGGGATGGGTGAGCCCACCAGCCCACCACACACAGCTGCGCTTGGCCTCTGTAATCAAAACCATCATTACAGACCTGACAGTTTGGCTACAGCTGTAAAGAGATAAGCATGCTGGAAGAGAAAACAGGGCCCTCGTGACCCGGCCTTGGGGTCTGAGCCATCCCAGTGTGCACACGCTCTCTTCTGACATACCCACCCCCTCTCCACCACCCAGCTCCCTCCAAATCACCTCCCAAGTAGAGCTCTGGGCCCCAGCAGCTCAGAAAACCACACCTTTTGAACAAGCTGTACATGCAGGAGTTAGATGTGGACGGTAAGAAGGGTTTATTTCATTTCATGACATGCCTTGTGTGACTTCAAAGACACCCACCTCTTCCATTAGTGCTCAAAATGCTTACGCACCTGGGATTTGAAGTGTCAGGAGGGGGGAGCAGAGGACCCTGCCTCTGCCCCTCTCTTTAAACCTTCCTTCCGACATTGCTGTGGGCATTGTTTTTATACGAACAATTTGGAGATGAGGACTGTGGGCTCAGTGGTAAAAGAAGGCCCTGTTGGGGTTGAGTGTGGAGGGCAGCAACAGTGAGACCACCAGGTCAGTGGGCTCCCAGTGCTCCCACAGGCTGGTTTTTCATAGCAAGGCATGCACACAACAAGCTGTATGAAACAGATGTCATTTTATTACCTAAAGCCTTTTTTGTTTGTTTGTTTTTGAAAAAAATAGAAAGGAGAGGAAAATCAACCCCATCCCCTTCACAAGAGAGGCCTGGTCTGTTTTTCTCACCAGAACAGAATTTTCACCCCTTCAAGGCTTGTACGGTACTTTAACCCTTTCCCTCTTGACCTGTTAATCCTAAGGAGTGGCTTGTGCTTACTGAGACCTGGGCTATCTTAAGTATTTCATGTGGATCACCCCTCATTTAATTCCTACAATAGCCTCGTGAGATAGCTACATTCAAGTACCAATTTACTAATGAGGAAACTGAGCCTTGCCAAGATAAAACTACTTGAGGAAGGCCACCAGCAGATAGGCGTTGGAGCTAAGCTTTGAACCCAGGCAGCCTGACTCCACTGTGGGCTTGAACCACTGATGCTCTAAGTTACTCTGAACATTATGGTGTCCAGAAAGGGTCTGCTGAAAACCTGAATAAGATTACCAGACTTAACATGGGCACCTACAACGTCCGGTGGCAAACAGGGGGTGTCAAAACTTGAGAGTACTTTAAAGATGCTTATGCACTAAGAATTTTGGGACACCACAGAATGAAACAAAGGAGGAAAGATCCAACTGGGGAAGGTCCATGCTGCTGGCAGTACAGTTCAACTCATCCTTGCTGGTGGCCCCCACGTGGCACTCTACTTGGAATGAGAAACAGTCACTGACTTAATGGAAAAGTTAAGTCCTTATAATTAGTCATTATTTTCTGACTTAATTACCAAAAGCTCAAGCAACAATGGGTTGGCCTAAGTGCACACACAACCCATGATTCTGGACGTGAAACAAGGGACAAAGATTTGCTTCCATTGCCCCCTGGGCAATGTTTTATATTCCAGCAATTGCACACTGCAAAAAAAACACTGTGGCAGTTACCTATTTTATAGTAAAACATGAAAAGTTTTAGCTAAAACATCTCTCATTTTCAACAGTTTATACTAATTATTTCCTTGTGAAAAGTTCTGAGCTAATTATCCCAATCATCAATTTTTCTTTGATATCGGTCTCTGAAAAGAAAATATTACTTTAAATTTTATTTGCATAATTCAGTGTAAAACAAACAAACATCAATTGTATATGATGTACAATGTGGTTTTTATCCCCAACTTTACCTTATATGCATGTGTGTTTAAAAATAACATGGAATAATTTCTATATTGCCATTTTTATACTTTTATAAATTCAACTCCCCTCCCTTTCATTTTATCAATGAAAGATTGATAAAGACCAGGGGAATGACATGGTTTTCAATGATAATTCCATTAACAATCCACGAGAGTTCTATTGCTAACAACCACACAAAATGGTTTGAAGGAAAGGTGGTTTAAGGATAACTGCTTCCTTATGGGACATGTTCAAAGACCAAATCAACCACTGGATAAACCTGAAGTACCCCTAGGCAGCCAAGGGTCCATGTATCTGGCCATCCTGTATACAGTGCTCTGCTGGACCTCCTCACAATTGGATGCAGTTTGTTCTAAGGCTGGTTGGGACCCTGACTTGGGAGAGTTAAATGGATCTCACTCCATCTAGGTGGGTACAGCCCACTGAGCAATCAAAACACAATTCAAATGCACTTTTAAAAACGATTCAAGTCCAACTGTTTTAGGCCTTTAAAAGTATGAAAGCAGAGAAATAATTTATAACACACTACAAATAGGTTAGCCCTCTACACTGCCTAGAGCCCATTTCTCTTGACCCTCTTTCCCAAACTCCACCTAACATGCCATATTGAGCATCCAAAGGAATGGCTGGAGACATTAAAATCAATTCTACAACAACCCTTGTTTGCTCAGATACAGGCAGGGCACCGCAGATCTCTTCCTCATTTGTGGCAAGTTATTAGCATGTCTTTGGCTAGTGGTGGGTGTGTGTGTATGAAAAGCAGGGAATCTTTCAAATGTCTCATCCTCCTTTGATCCATTATCCCAAAAACACTGTTTCCCAAACTACTGTAAAAAAATAAGAGTAGGACCAAATTCAAATTAATCTCCTGATCATGTTAAAAAAATATTAATACCATGTAGTTTTCTTTGCCTTCCTTGGAAAAAATAAAAAGGTGAAATCTGGTATATATGTAATGGACAAAACTCTAGGAACACAAGTCAAAGCCAGAAATTGCACTGAACAATTTTCAATCAAACTCGAGTTGTTTACCATTTCGTGCAAGGAAACTTTACATCCAAGTATATTGACTTAAGGCCCAAAAACAAGGGCACTTACATCTGTGTTTAAACAAGTCTAATTAAGTGGGAAATTAAGACAATGATTTGGACAACTTAAGCCAAAAATATGTTGGGGGCCATAATTATTTGGGTATTTCTGTAATTGTATTTTTGCTTGGATCGTGTGGGTAATTATCTTGATTCTCCACTTCACTTTCCATGTGTCAACACAGAATAAATGAACAGATGTTCTTGGAATCAATGAATATATTCATATTCAGTCAGCAGTCAGCAAATTTAGATCTACTTTTTCCTCTGGTTGACAACTATTTTTTAGAGATGTTTCTAAGAGCAAGGTAAGAAGTTAAAAAAAGGCATTTTCTTTTATTGTTTAAGTGAATTTATTGGGGTGGCATTAGCTCACAAAACCATCGGGGTTCAAATGAACAACTAAATAAAACGCCATCCACACACTGCTTATCACACATCCATGGCCCAAAGCAAAGTCTCTTTGTGTCCCTCTTCTCCCCCATTTTGCCCACCTCCACCTACCCCATATTTATGAAATATTGCAAGTTCACTTCATAGCCTTTTATACCAAATGAAAAGATGGTCAAAATATGAAATTTTAAATTACTTCACCAATGATGCAAAATCTACTGGCACAGTAGCTACAATTTGGCAGTGGGTCAGCCTAGAAATTCCATCAACACTTTCTTTTCACTTGGTCACCCGAACTAGTG
The DNA here is from genome assembly GCA_004026585.1 of Noctilio leporinus. Taxonomy (NCBI): domain Eukaryota; kingdom Metazoa; phylum Chordata; class Mammalia; order Chiroptera; family Noctilionidae; genus Noctilio; species Noctilio leporinus. The sequence goes on along the minus strand of PVIW01005286.1, from coordinate 52,489 downwards.
ACCAGGCGTCCAAAAAGAACACAGAATTATCCAGCTCCATAGTTTATAATGTGCTTTCCCGTCTCCTAATGTGCACTCATAAATTGTTACAGAAGTTCCTGAGTCAACCAGAGAACTGTTCGCATTGTTTTATAGGTAAAAGCCAGTTTGGGGAGGCTGCACCAGAAACAGTCTACATAGGAAGTTTAAGCAACACTTACGAAACTTGTCAGTGTTACATGATAATCCAGCACTTTAACGAAGTGAACATAAGGAACCTGTGGGAGCTGAACACGCCACAGACCAAGTGTTTACAAAGGACCGTGCCCGATGCCCTCCTGCAGCATCTTACCTTGGAGCCAGTCTCGGAAGTAGTGCAGCCACATTTTGGGAAGCTGTTTATTTTCTTCCAACATGACATACTTCACACTACTGAAACTCTTGTGCAGGTCGTAGAGTAAGTGCTGAATATTTGGGTAGTCAGCTTTCTGGGTGACTATATACATGTTGTAGAAAGAGAAGTACTTTAACTGTGCAGCAATGAAGTCGTATTCTCTCGTTTCCCGAGGCACAATGTCTGTAAGGTCCAGTCCGTCACGCACTCGGGTGGTCCCGTACAGGCTGACCCCCAGCAGGCCCAGGAAAAGAAAGATCACCACAACCTGTAACAGAGCACAGAGCCATGAGGTCAGACCCTAAGGGATGTCACTGATCTCCCTCAAGGAAGAAGCTGTTTGGTTTATGCCTTGCTTTTACCAGCATACCAGCCATGATGTCGCATGCATGCAAGTGCCCTTCTTCCGAGGGAAAAACATATAATCACATTTTTCAACAACCTCATGAAAAATAAAATGTTTAAGAGGTGAGGAGTTGATCAACGTTCACAGAAACACTTGCTACCTGGAGATTCACTCCTTTGGAAGAGGAGCTCATTGCAGTGGCCCCGTGGTGCTGGTGGATCAGCTCCTTAGGAGGGCTGAACGATATGACACCCAAATTCCCAAGGAACCTGTCTGGTACTTCTCAAAGACAGGAAGAGTTGTATGTCTGGCAGATTACCTTGGCTTTCGGTTTCAAGAGGAAAGGAGCATAGTGTTTCTCAGCAAAAGATGAGAGTGTCCACTTGGTACAAGGGGGCTCAAGGCAGTGGAGGCTGGAGTCAGAGAACTGGGAGAGCAGGTCCCTCGTGGAGCTGGTGCTCTCGGGGCTCTGGCAGCTGAGGGTGTCCTGCGTCACAGTGACAGGCTGCACAGAGATCTCAGAGAGCGGCTCAGCGGTCGTGTAGTACACGTGTGTGTGGGGGTCATACTCCGTGCGGAGCTGCACCGTGGATTGCATGGTGATCTGCGTCTCGTGGGCGAAGCTGTGGCTGCTGTAGGGGGGCGGCGGGCTGGAGCGGGCACCACCAGGAGCCTCTGTGTAGGCCTGAGGTTCCGCCTGAATCACTCTGCTGATGCAGGGGCTAAAGGGGGAAACGTGGTGCAAAGGTCACTGCAACAGGGAAGCGGGCTTGCATTTCTGCCACTGACTGATAATATCCACTCTACAGGGCTCTGGTTTCGAACAGAAACGGCATACTTCTGAACTCCACACACATCCCTGATTTCTCTATCTGGATATGAACACAAGCAAATCAAAGGAGGCCAAATGCTTGGCTGACCCCGAATCTGGCTCACAAAATCAAGTTACATGCTGATGACCCCTTCAAAGCATAATTCCTTTAAAAAAAAAAACACCTAAAAAGCTCTATTTTTTCCAGATGGGTGGTTTTCAACCTTTGCTCTGCCCTACTCCATGGAGATATGACACATTCCTAACAATGAGCAGTATTGGTTCTTGACAGAAGTAAATAATCATGCGTATCACAGCTTCGGGGCTGCGAGAAGGTTCAGTGTGAAGGGTGGAGATCCCCAGTGATTTGCTATCCCCCGCCCAAGCAAGGGTCCTCGGCCCATTACCTCTGCTGCCGCCAGGACACTAGGCCCAAGCCCTGCAAAGTGTGTTTCCTTCTAAGTCCACAGACTGAAGCGTTTTCGAAACATTACCACCCTGAACCCAAGAAAAAGGTTGCTGCAGCCAGAAAATGTACCTTGTAAAACAGCAGAAAATATCCAATCTCCTGTCTTCACGTCGATACAAATCCATGCTGAGAATTGCAGGAAAAATAAGGAGAACCATAGCAAAATTGAAGACCACCACCACCGCTGCCTGGGAACAGAAAAAAGAAAAAAAAAAGAAAAAAAAAAAAGGAAATACAGAGGTCACCATACATATCCTTCCAGTCAGAGGATTGCTTTGAAAATAAAGATGTTTTGAATATCTTTCTTTCACTTTCCTACTCAAGCGTTTAAACCTAAAATAGATATTAAAAGTTTCTCATCACTTTGCTTCTCCTTCATCATTAAAAAGCCATTTGAGTGGACTAGCCCCCGTCATCCTGGGCGTTTCCACCTTTCATAACCCGATGAACCTGTAAGGTACAACTACAGGAGCTAAACTAGCATCCTGCTAGCAACTGAACTGGACCAAATCTACAAAGGCAAAACAGAGAACATACTCGACATGTTTTAATTGAAAACAAAAGGGAACATTTCCCTTTCACAATATTTCTAACAGTTCATGTGGCCCTGATTTTACACTTAGAAAATTTATATGTAAGATAGATCGAGTATATCAAACTGTCACCTTTAAAACATGAAATAAAATTTCAAACACGTCCCCCGAGGTTTTTAATAGGCACATTCCAAATAGCCCTTGGAGCAGCCTGTGGGGTGTGTGAGTGCAGTAACATAAAAGGTCAAGGAAAGTTAAGCAGAAAGAAATTCCTGTGTGTGATTACAGTATGCAGAATAAATAAGTGCAGATTCGAAAGTCACTCCATAACCTAGAATAAACACGGGGTAGGTTCTGTAGTGCTTTGGCAAATCTCCTGCTGACCTAGTAAAAATTACACAATTGGGCTGTTAATAGAAGAAAGTCAACAGAGGACAGTTGAAAGGCTCTCCAGCTCAGAAAGGCATGGTGAGAAGCAGCACAATACAGAAATGCAACTGCAATGCTAAGCAACCAAGTAATTACCAGAAATTTTTTTTGACAATTACAAACTCTTGGGAAATTTTTCAAAGAACTGCTTAGTTCTAAAACCTTTTCAGACTAGGTATGTATCTTGGGGTGAGAGAAGAAAATTGACACCTACCAAAATCACAAGAACTTCGCAAAGGGCTTTGGGTGGTGATTGTGAATTTATGCTCAAGGTGAAATTGCAAACCCAAGTTCTAGAGATGCCTTTCAATAATTAATTCCCTGTCAAGTATACAAAACCAAAAAATAACAAGGAGGTTCCTTCTGGAAATGACCTGACCCCTCTCTTCTTAAGTCAGCTGTGAAGATTTCTCATCAATTCAAAATATATGAACATGTTAACTTAACATTCATATATAAGGTACTTTAAAGACCTATAGCATAGGCTTATATGAATAAGCAAATCACTATTTTGACTGAAAGAGTCACCTAACAGGTAAGTACTTTAGAAAGAAAAGCCAGGGCACTACGCCAGGTACTGGAGAGACAAAGATACATAAGATAAAATCCTTCTCTCAGGGACTGACATAGCCAGACCTATAAACAAATGACAATTTAGGCTGATTAATGTAATTAAAACATGTACAGCGTTTCATAGCAGCTCAGAAAAGGGAGGGGGCACATGCAGATGAGGGTACATGTGGGGTGGAATGGGTGGTCAAGGAAGATTTTGCAGGAAGACGTAGAAAACGAAAAAGGACTCTGGCAAGGCCCAGGAGGAAGGATGTGCCATGTGACGGGAACCCAAAGGGTGTAGTTTGAGAGGGACACATCTGAAGTAAGCCATGTAGCACTGGTGGATTTAGAATTTATTAGGGGAAGAGAAAGGGGAAAGGAGAAGCCATGGGAGATCAAGCAGTTATATATGATTCATTGGATTCCTGTGGCAAGCAGGAGGCAGACGTTAGCATTGCTTCTGACGATAATATCTGATAAGGACCCACTCGTGCAGGGGAAGGTCATCTGCGTGAGGTTCCGCAGTAAATTGGGTTTAATTGTGGACTTGATGCCTATGCAGTCAGCCTGCTTGAGAACTGGGAGTTCTCTCGTTAGATCTGGTCACCTACTGAAGGGAGGGACATAAATTGGGAAAGGACTCCTGACCAATCAGACAACTGGGATGTTAGGAAGAACGGGGATAGAATCCTCAGCTTTTCTTTTTATACAGTCATTTTTAGAATTCAGGAGTACAAAGCAGAAAAGAAATTCTGGGTATCTCAGTTTGAACAAAGTTCCTAAGAACAAGGACAGAGATGGAAAATAAGCCATGTAGGCACACACAGGGATACTTTCCATAAGGGCCAGGGAATGTATCTGATCCCAGCCTCATCCACTGAAGAAATATGACAGGCATCTTGCTCTGTCTCTTGGTAGACATGGAACAAAGAGAATAAACCCAAAGTAGCATCCCATCTAAACTCATTGTCAGTATTCCTCCATGTACACCAAAATAGTGAAAACAAACAGCAAAAATTTCTCAGTTTAAAAAAAAAAAAAAAGAAATGTTTCTCCTGGAGCAAAGGGAAGTTAAAGAAACTGTAAGTAATTCTAAAAAGATGATGGAGAGGATCATTACCATTAGTCAATTCTAATTGTGCTTAGAGGCAATGTCCCTGCAAAGCACCTATGGTGGCCCTGCTGAGACCCTTGCAGAGCACGGAGACAAACTGGCTCTGCATAGGGTGGCTCCTGTCTAAACCCTGTAACCACATGGAACAATGAGGCATTCTTTTTCAGTTACCAGTTTCAGAGCCCTAGTGCAGGGCACTGGTTCCCAAAGAGTTACCACTGGTGCCACTGCTTTATGGTACAGAAATGGCATTTGAACAGATGAAGGAAGATTGACAAGAAGGTGTGAGACAGTTCTTTGGGAGAAAAACATTTTATATATTTTGGTAAGGCTACAAAATTAGAAAAGTTCCATGGGGAAAATTCCTAAATTAGCATAGGTTTATTATCGAACAGAACCACTGGGGGTTTCTTCCCCTTCTGATGCTTAATCTGTAGCATCCTAAAAATAGAAACACAAACAAATACCCAGACTCACAACTTAACACCGGCTACTGAAGGAAAGAGAAGCTGCATAATGGTTCATTTCAAATGTCAATTCATTTCAAAGGGAACCAGCATTCAAGTTTCTGATGATTACTGCAAAATTCATGGTATAGTCTCCCTTCTTCTTCTTCTTCTTACATATACATGCATTTTTAAATTGTTTGACAGAGAAGGAGCAGGTGTCACAGGAAGCCATTCTTTAACATATGAGGACTCCTAGAAACTGCAGATGCAATCTTCTGAAATGATACTCTAAGGGCCTGGGGACAGAAATGCAAAACCCAGAGTAGTTATTTTGTCTCAGTCAGGTGCTTACCTTGGAAGAACTTAGCGCACTGGGTTTTCTAAAAGATGTTAGGAAAACTCATGCAGCGTTTCAGACCACCACACCATAGGATACCATTAAAGGAGAGTATGCCTTGATGAATCACCAGTGTGTACTGAGAGAGAAGAGAAAACGAGAGAGAAGACAAGCAGACAAGCAGGAGCCTGAGGCAGAGCAGATCAAGAACAGCGAGGGAGAGGGCAAACAGGAAAGAGAGGTGGGAGAGGGCCCCGCTACAAAAGACTCTAGAACAATCTGAGTTTCCGAATCTGCTGCATATGAAACAAGAATGGGACATCAAAGGGCGCTGTGTAGATGCATGCCTGTGTACAAAGACATTCTAAAGCTTTGGCCACACCAATAATTCAGCAGGTATCTTTTAGTTGTCTTCTCTTCCTCAATTACTAAGCAGTTAGATATATTCTTTTCCCTGAGCTTCCATCCCAGTTTCAGATGGAATTTTATCCACTTACTTATTTCCATACACACACACACACACACACACACACACACATACACACACCTTTTTCTGTTGTTTTAAGTCTTTTTTTGTTTGGGAGCTGGTGGTCATAGTATTGGTACAACTTAACACTAAATAGTAAACAAGTCTAGTGTTCCAATCACTGTAGATCCTTAGTTGCTTTATCAGTAATTAATGAAATGAAATTCAAAAATGAAGGCTAAAAAAGAGCTAATTATGTTGACAAATATATAAACAGAAACCTAATTTATGATTTGTCAACTTCTGTTCTTGGTCCCAATCCTTACCGCCTTTTGGTGATTAAAGAGAGTCAAGGACTGTGAATAATCTGGGTGTAATAACAGTTTAAAAGTGACATCAAAAGCAGTTTCCTTTAAATACTTGACCATGTCATGAGTTACATGTCACACTGTAATGGAAAAAGAAAGAAAGAAAAGGAAAGCCACTGCTCTTTTCATCTTTTTTTTTTTTTTGGAAAACAGTTGAAGTTTTAAAATTTAAATGTAGCCCTGACCAGTGTGGCTTGGTTGGGCATCATTCCGCAAAGTGAAAGGTCGTGGGTTTGATTCCTGGTTATAGCATATGCCTAGGTTCCGGGTTCAACCTCAGGTCAGGGTGTTTACGACAGGCAACTGATCAATGTTTCTCTCTCCCTCTCTCCCTCTGCTCTAAAAGTAAATAAAATCTCTTAAAAAATTTTTAAATATAGTTCACAAACTTCAATAATACCCTGGAGATAGCAAAACCCTGAACCATTTTGGGTTTAAGAAGACCCAAGCGGTCAAGTAGCTGTCTGCGTCTGCTGTACTACCATGCACACCACACACATCAGGGCTCCTGGGAGTTTCCGCAGATGCTGAGAAATGCCAGTTCTTGAGGCTGAGCTCGGGGCTGACTACAGCTGCAGCCTTATTCTGCAGAACTCTCCGTACTCAACAATTCACATAAGCTGGCTCTTTGTTTAAAAAAGTATCTCGATGGCCTCTAGGTGTGAAAGGGCTGCTTTAGAAGGACGGAGCAGAACAATGCGGGAGCCGAACTGCTCTGCATAAAGAAAGGATAGAAACTTTGAGTTTTCTTGGGTAACCTAAAAGAGGAGTCAGGGACCAAAAGGAAGGAGAAAAGGGGACAGGGTAGTTTGTGGAAGCTAACTAAGGAAAGGAGGTGGCAAGGGACCAACCAGCAAGGAACCCTCTTGCAAGGAGACAATAACAATCCATTCTCGCACGGTGGAATCTAATAACTCAATTCTAAGCTGTCACCTCACCTGGGCTGCACAGCAACTTCCTCCTTATTGCCAGCTGCCTTTTCATTGGTAGCTGCCTTGTGCTGGGCTGCTTTAGGGCAACCAGGAGAGATGGTGGCATGCTTGGGGAGTAAAATAAGCGTGGAAACTTAGAGTGGGGTTTGGAGCAGGGGTGGCCAAGAAGTAGGCTGTACCATGGATGAATGCAAAGTACTTCTGTCTGTCTGGAGCAGGAGCTAACTGGTATCCCATATGGAGTGGCCCTGGCACTATTCTAGTTTAACTATAAAAGAAAGGACAACTCCCTAAGGCACTGGGCCTTGAAGATACGCAGGCTGCAGGCACCTTGGCTACAGGATGTGGAATGAAGGCAAGAACCCTAGAACTCTTTTTAGAGGGACTGGCAGAGTTATTGCTTCAAGGAGCATCTGCCCAGAAGAAAGAGCCCCGTAAGCTGGCACGTAGTTTCATTTGCAGCAATAGTAACCATCAATATAGCAGCAGTGCCTGGTGTCAGTGCAGCAGATTTAATCATTGGAAACTCACCTGGAGGGAGAAGGCCCTGAGAGCAGGAATGGGGATCAACGCGGCCATAAAGAAGGCTGTGACATTGCTGATGGACGTGAGGGCCACACTGGCTCCTGTACGCTTGAGGCACTCCCCAGTCCTGTCCTGAGGACGAGAAACCACAGTGCTGACAGCTGCATGGGTCAGGGTTTCCTCAAAGCACACATTGTGTGAACAATCCAAATACACAACAAAATAAGACAGGTGGGAGTTTATAATGCTGACATCAGGGAATAAAAAAGGGATACCTCTGCCTTTCCCCCTAACATAGGCATTGAAAGGGTTTTCAGTACTACCTATGTAGTCCTGTGTTGCTAGTAGTCATTACATTCCAAAACACAAAGCTGCAAGATAACATGATTTAAAAGACAGTGGGGACAAAATGAACACCCTATCCCAGAAAACCTGCAGAGAAACAAGTGTGGCCATTGAAAAACACTTCCTAAGATTCTTCTAACTTACTTAAAGTCAGTAACATGTCATCTGACTTAGGACTCAATTATTTATTGGGGAGACTTCAAAAAATAAATGGACAAATACTCAGGATCAGAGGGGGCTTTGGCTATCCTAAAAGCTTTATTCTTTTTTTTTTTTTTTTTTTTACCTCAAAAGGGATTCTTTTATTCTGTCCTGTTTCACTAAATGCATGTGCCAGAAGGAAAACATCATCCACACCAACACCAAGAGCAAGAAATGGCAAAACCTATAGTGAAAAACAGAGGACAGTGAATTAGATCTGGGAGCTTCAATTCGAGTCATTTTAGGGCTACTTAAAACATTGCCCCAATAGCTACCCAAAGAACAGTTTATGTCACTCATGGTGAAGAATTTAGTTTTGTCTGATAGTTTAATCCCCAACGTCTAGCTCACAGCAGATCTTATACATTTCTATTTCTATGTACCAGATACAATGATTTTTATTTATTTTTTAACAGTGAATAAATAAGAAGGAATGTAACTCATCTGAAGCAGTGGTTCTCAGATCATGATTCCTGGACCAGCATCATTAAAGACTTGTCAGAAATGCAAATTCTCTACTCCCATCCCCTGAAATACTGAATCCGAAGATCTGGAATAGGAGCCCAGCCATCTGAGGTTTCACAAACCCTCCACATGTTTCTAATACACTCTAAATTCTCAAAGTTGAGAACTACTGCTCTAATAATTGCCCTAAATTCCACTGGTAAGTGAAGCATCTCTACTAATCATCAAGCCCATTCAGATCTTCTGCCCCACTGATGAGCGGGAGCTGCTCATTCACAGACAGTACTCCCCTGAGAAATGCAGCTCCCAGCAGAGAAAGCTGGAAAACCCTTTAGATGACATGAACACATGGTGTGGCAGAAGCCTGGGGAGGGTGTTGGTCATCAAAGCGATGGATGGCTCCTTTAGTACCTGAGTTGTTGCAGCATTAAAGGAAATCCCGATCAATGAGCACAGGCCCAATCCTGCAGCCACTGACAGTGCAACCAACAGGACGCCAGCCAGCCCCACGGCACCCTGGGACTTGGAGCAGTCCCAGCGCAGCATGGTTAAACAGGCATAGGCAAGCTGCAAGCAGAACGGGGTCGTGTGTGGTGGTGGTGGTCGGGGGAGTATGAAGGGGAAAGGGAGGAAGAGGGAGGGGAGACACAAAACAAAAGCCAAACATTAGAATATGTAAGGATTCTAATGTTTTCCCCCACCCATCACCCCAAATCAAAAGGTAAAATTTAAAACTTATGAACTACAACAACAATTCACATTACAGACATCACACGAAATGATGTAAATCACAGATGGACAAACTGCTTTACACGACCACTTCTCAAACTGTTATGAAGCCCGAGCTCTCGCTTTCTTAAATGCACATGTGTGTTAAGAGCAGTTAAAAAGCAGGAGCTATCATAAAAGGTAAAAACCAAGGACCAACAGAAACCCAAACACCCACATGGACTGAACTGATTGTTACCATCAGTAAATAGCCACTGGCCACTCGAATGACGCTGACATCTGAGAAAGACTTGAGGATGTCGTCCAGGGTCGTGGTGGTAAAGGAAAGCACCTTCTGGGTGGAGTTCTGGGCCACGCTTTGATGAACCACCTGTGGTCACAGCACAAGGATACGTCCCAGATGAACTGACAGCCTTAACAGGCTTCAATAGCACACATGGCAGGGGACACATCTCCTCAACTCACCCCTACTATTTTTCAGATTTATTATTCTACATAATTCAGGTTTGATGTTGGACTAACACGCAATGACCCTGGGCCTGGGACAGAGAAGGTGACCACTAACTGAGAGGATGTGGGGCTGAGGTGAGCCGGTGTTACTGAAGTTCACTCCCAGAGCTTGATTTACTTTACGTGGAAGACTGCTATTCCCCTTCCTGTAACTCTACAACTGAGTTTCAGTTCGTCAGTTCCCCCTAATCCAAAGCAACTCATTCTTATAGGCACGTCTCCCTTGTTCATTTGCTGGCCACCTTTAAAAGGTCACATGCAGCTCAGCAGAGGTCAATGCTTGGGAAACAAAGGCCAGCTCCCGTCACATGACCTAACCCAGGGAGCTGCAGCTGTGAACAGATTCTATGCCTTGCTAATGTTTTCCAGACACCTTGTCTTGCTAAGCAAGTGCTTTTTTAAACACTGTGATGCCTAAACTCTGGAGTTGACAACTGGTTTCTCAAAATGTTTCAGAGCGCTCCAATTAGCATTAGTGTCATCCAGATATTAAGGTTCCCAGTATCAAGAAACGGGAAAAAACTTTTCATCCCAGAAGTTTCCAGAATGCAGTGTTTTAAAAATAAATTCTAATGAAAAAAATTAAAAAGTTTTACAGCATTGTTCAAATGAAGTGTTAGGAACTAAGGTGGGTGTAGGGATGCTCGCAACTTACCTCCACGTAGGTCCTCTGCCAAGCCTCCAGGATGGCTGCTGCTTTGTCCTCATTCCAGTTGATGTGTGAGACATACTCGTACCCCTTGAAGTGTTCGTACATCTGCTTGGGAGTCATTAACTGAAACATGGTCTGCAAGGCGTGGGCACTGTGACGAGGTGGGGGTGGGGGCAGAAGGCACAGGTCAGCACCCCCAGGAAGCAGCTCTCACTGCGTCAAATCCCACGTGAGTGCCCCCAGCTCACCCGTAGTCATTCTATCCTACATAAGCACATGTTTCCATTAAAACTAGACCTGGATGGTTATTTTATTTAATAGATTGATGTACCATATTAAAGGTGTAACCTTACAAACCTTTTACAGATAGACCCCAAAATTAAATTAATAGGCAATTTCCTTTCTCAGTTTCTACTCAATGAAACAGGAAAGGCAGAGGAGTAGATAGCTTGACCAGATACAGTGGGCTTACTCCTGCATACTTGCTTATGCAGAAATCCCAGATGACGGCTTTCCCGGGGGAGAAGTCTCAGATGGAGTGCCTGACACTTGTTGGAATGGAGCACACAAATGCAGAGGGTAATTCTGGGCTAGCCGTCACCTGCTGGTCTTTCTCTTCAATAGGCCACAACGGAGTTTAACTCATACCAGTTAATCCTGTATACTATGACCCATGTCTCTTGTCTGGTTTATACTTGCCCTGATGTCCTCCTATATAACGGGTAGATCTAAAATTCTACAGTCACTAACTACAGTCTCGAGAAAAATGACAAAAATGTTCTTGAAAAATTCCCCCCAGGTACCTTTTTAGGCTGATCTGGTCTGCCTATTATTTCCTAGCTAGGATAACAGTTAAGTATTAACAAAAATACACTTGCAGATGTCAGAAGGGAAGTGGTTCCTCAGGAAAGGATGAAAATGAGAAAGCTTGGATTTCCCTGTGTGCTAGATTACCTGACAAGCTTCCCAGTGCTGTTCTTGACTGTGCCCCCAACAATCAGCTCCTCCTGCCAGTGCATATACTTTCTGGATAACCCATGACATCCACCATTCAAGACAAGGGCCATATCAAGAGGCTAAAATAGAAAGACAGCCACATAATTGTGGGAATTAGCAGGCAGATCACACGCCTTATTAACATCTAGTGCATTCAGGGCTTGTTTGTTTCAGAAAGAACATTAAAAACAAGGCTAACGAGACATGTACAGTAAGTCTTACAGCAAAACTTCACTCTATAAACAAATTTAGTTCCATAGACAAAAAGTTACTGGGAATGAACTCTTAAAAATAAAAATAATATAACGAACAATGGGGGTAAACATCAGTATCCTCTCCTTGTCTGTCCCAAGAAGAATCACTGACATACTCACTTTGGTTGCATTTTTGTTTGGGGCTGTGGCAGGGCAGTCTGGATCAGCCGGATTGAGGCAGGGCCGGTCCATGTAACCATGACCAACTTCCGCCTTATTCAGCATTTCCTCCCAGCTGTCCACTTGATAGTTGATTTTCTTTAACTCTTCTAAGAATTCCAAAGGGTCAAAGTTGGTCCACTGCAAAGGAGGCTTACCTCTGTGAAAGAAATTGGGAGGCAGGACAATGAAAAGAGGCTTCCAAACCCTTCATAAAATAATAAGACTGTGTACAGTGCCTGTACTACATGCAATCACATGAAGCTTTTTGAGTAATGCTGCCATTCTGGAACCCCCAACATAAAAATCAAATGCTCCTTTCGGGTCTATCCATATACAAAATATGCAAAGCTAAGTCAGGAAAATAATTCATGAATGAAGGTGGCAAGCAGAGGGCTGATAAGAAGGCACGAAAAAATCTTTCCTTGCCAATACACTGTATTTTAATATCTAAAAACAAAATTAGCCATCAGTGCTTCTAAACATAAGACAGAGATCCAAAAGTAAGAGCAGGTGGGGAGGAGAGGGAATCACAATATCAAATTAGCACTTGCTGGCCTAATAACTGCTTTGTAAATGTCATTAATCAAAATATTTGATCTCCATTACCTGTAATAATCGCATACTTATGAGCCCCCTCTGACAGCCTGGCAGTCAAGCCCGAAGGACCCCTGCTGCCTCTGCCATCACCGCCATCAAGGCCACTTCCCCCCACACTCACTTTTGAATCTGTGCTGTTGACAGACCAGAAAGGCTTTTGGCTGCCTGTTATGTGGTTCAAACCACACTGTAGCTGCTTAACCAGGCTGAAGTCATTATTCAGAATCTCCCAACCAGAAAACACAAAACCCCTTATTTCCCATCTAAAACTGTACACTGAAGGTCAGGGTATGGCCACTGCAAATTGCTTCTGCAGATATGTGCAGGCCAGGACAGAAACAAGAACCCAAGAACTAACTCTTACATAATTAACTGAAAATGTCAACACTGATTAACAATTATTCTTTAAATGACGTGGTGTATATAATATCCAACTGTTAAACTGAAGCATCCACTACTAGGGTTTTGAAAGATAGCAGATTTCCCGCTTAAACGTCATTAATGTAACCCAAAGAAAGTTAGCATTTTATGTCACAGGAGTATCTTGAATTTCAACTCAAAATATTTAGCTCTGACTTGCACCTACTAATAAATTCTCTCCTTAAAGATAAGCTTGAGTGCAGTCTGCAAAATGGCAAACATTTTTAAAGAGCTAAAAATCACACATACTCCAAAATCATTTGCATTTTATTTGCATATAAATAGGCTGGTAAAAGAGAATGAAATTTAATGGTGCCTACAGAGCTCTTTTTTGAAAAGAGGAAAAATAATTCTGCTGAAGTCCCCTCTTCCCATCAGTCAACTATTCACTCAAAAAAATGCACAAGGAATTTCAATGTTTTTATTGTCCAAAACTGAAACAGAATAAACAATGATAAAGTAACATCAGAAACATTCTAGAGCTTAGAGATCAAAGACATCAGAAAACGTGATCATAACACTTACAGTAGGTATGCCGTCCCAGATTGTAACTTGGCCCCTTCCCAGAAGCAGTCCAAAGGTGTAATGATTAAACAGGGGTAAAGATATTCTATTATCTGTCAAAGTTAAGAATAGGCCATGCATTAGGCGAATCCACACCACTGGAGTGTTTCTGAGAATTTTCTTTGTAAACAACAAAAAAATTTACCTGATCCATGTAACCTGTTTCTGTGATAAGTTCTCCGGATTTATAACACAAATGTTCCAATTTCCATTGCCTAGTAAAGAGCAGAGACAAAAATTTCTCACTGTAATAAAGTAAGATAATTAGTGCAAAATCAGAACTATAAAACATATAGAAAGAACCAAGATTTCGATCACTTCTAAGTGTCAAAATGAGTAGAGCTTCTACAAGCAGAGGCTGAACAAGCTTACTTTAATGAGCAGATAATACTCAACTGTAATTAACATGTGGGGTTTATGTAAATGAATGCTACCAAGTACTTGAGAAGTCTTTTTTTTTTTCCAAGTGTTCTCCCAATAATCTTGTTTACACCATTAATCTGCTTTTCCATGTACATTAAACAACTTCAGGGCAAATAATTCAGAGTTGAATTACCACAAATTCAAAATAACTGGGAACCAAATCAGTACGGCTTATAGTATATTAACATATACTCAGGTGAGAAAATACTACTGACTTTTTACTGGCAGATAAAAGGCCTTAATAACAGTGTTCAAAATAAACTTTCCTACTCTTTACCATGCGTCAATGCTATAAACTCTTCTTGTCCTAGAGAAATGATATTAAATAATACTGATCTACAGTTTACCTTTCAGCTAATCATCTAAGTATTATTGTAGAGTTCTGGTATCCCTAGAAGTGTTATATATAGATCCATGCCTTTCGGGAGATAAATCTAACTGGAAAAAAAGAAAATTTGGAAATGGCAGGGGAGGGAAATCCAAGACAAGAAAAAATAGAAATAAAAAACAACTTCCAAATTGCTCAAACTACCCAAAGGAACATCCTGGACTTTGCCTTCTTTCCTGTGGCACCTGCCCATATAGTACTCAGAACCCCACTAAAACACCACCTTCCTGCTAAACCTTTTTTGATCAGTGCTATAACCCTGTTCTCTTGAGCAGTGGCTGGCCAGCTCTCCTGCTTGACACCTGGAGCACCTGCTACGGTGACTGCCTGTGTTTGGCTTTATACATGCTCGTCTATATTGATGTCTTTCTTCTCCCTAATTAAATGGTCAGCTGCTGACAGCAGAACCCAAATTATCAATCCATTCACCCATCTATCCACTCACACATCTATGTAAATGTGTATATGGCATCAACATAGACTATCTACCACAAGTAGGTTCTGATTTAATATCACCTGATCAATTAATTCTTATTTACACTAACTTGAGAAGGGCATGGCTGTATTTTGGAAAATCACTGGGCTTGGAGACATAAGAAGTGGTGTGGCTGTACTATTTAGTAACTATATGAACTTGGACAGATGCTCTAATCAATCTAATTATGAATTTTCTCACCTAAAATGAGATAGGTTAAACTAGGTGTTCTTTAAAAGTCCACACATAAAAGTTCTCTGGGTCCATCTCAGCTCAAGAGTGCTATTTCATTGTACTGATGCTTTCGCCTTCTCCTAAGGTAAATGACAAGCCCCTGAACCCCCAACATAGGTTCCAGTTACATTGCAAATGCATCTGGCATGCTCACGGTGACCAGGGCACACCCATTTCCACCTGCAAATGTTACAAGATTGCGCTAGGTAGTCTACTTTCCCTACAAAGTTCCTGACAGACTGGGACCGAAGTGCTGGTAAGAACTGGAATATGCTCATCACCCAAGTTTGCCCAATAAAAGCACTAAAATACATTCCCTTACATTTTCCAAAATGCTTTCATGTATACAGGTACCTGATCATGCTCTGGGAACCTCCTGAGGATAACAGAGCCACTGTGATCATAACTTAAGTTTACAGATGAAGAAACAAGAATATGCTAAAGATATGGGACTTGTCCCAGGTCATGTTGGGCCCTAGAATCCTATCTCCAGCTCGATGGGTCTTGAGTCAATCCAGCCCACAAAGAGCTGAGGTTATGGCAGAGACAGACACAGATTTTCATTTTACTCTTCCTCCTCCCCTGCCACTGAATAAGTCTACATTGTCACTTCCTCACCTCCTCTGTGAAAAATAAATTGTATTTGCCAACTACTCGGTTATGATGCACTGAAAGCCTATGAGGACAGGATGGAGTTATATATGAATGTCAACTCAGTGGTCTCCTGGAAATGGATTTGGTGAGAGTCATCTCAGCGGTTCAGGGAGAAGATCCAGTTAAATTCATCCATGGCAGTAGCTCAGTCAACAAATTCCAAGGGCCTGCCCTGACCTAACCACTGTATGGGAATGGACAAGATGAGAACCCTGCCCTGTTATTTCCCAGTTTCAATAGATAAGAAAAAGTGCTGTTGGCTTTGTTCTGGCACTCCTTCTGTGCTTTTACTATACTCACAATATTGTTCAATTAGCTATGAAGCTAACGGGTAACATTTTGTAAAGCTGTGTATGAGTCCACCTTATTTTACCTACCTTTCAGCAGGAATTCACCATCATGGCTCAACTCCCCTTTTGCTGTGTGACACAAACCAACAACTGCCACGATCTATTCATTTCTTATTCCTTGCAAGTTGGCCAAAGGCAATTCAAAATCTAACTGTTCTAAAAACATCTTAAGTAATGAAACATCTTCATAATAGATGTTTAGCCACTCAAGGGCTATTTGAAGGATTATATGCATTTTGGTCTAGTGCCAAAATAGTTACTGAAAATAATGATAAAGTCACGAATTTGATTGGTTACCAAACTCTAGAAAAGAATCAAGATTTAAAAAACAAAACTATTTGAACTAAC
Organism: Noctilio leporinus; assembly: GCA_004026585.1. NCBI lineage: Eukaryota > Metazoa > Chordata > Mammalia > Chiroptera > Noctilionidae > Noctilio > Noctilio leporinus. The sequence continues at coordinate 36,015 of PVIW01005286.1, read as the reverse complement.
ACCCCATGTGTATTTCCAGGGCAACCTTATTTACTAAAATAAAGGGGCCTATGTCAGTGCCTCTCCCACCACCTTACCTGTTATACATATAAACATGGACCCGGCTGGCCTGGAGTGCCGAGTCCAGGTGCTGACGGAGTGCTTCTGTGGTCAGGACATTAGCACCTTCTTCTTTTGGGGTCTGAATCATGAGTTGAGGATTAAACATAGCCTCTTCTCCAATCTTCTGGCGAGTATAATTTAATTCACGACTTACTCGTCCACCAACTGACAACAAACATGTACAGGTTTCAATTAGAACAGCACAATCTCCACAAATTCATGTTTTATCTTCTACCTCATCGAGAAGCAGAGGACACATGATAAATACACTCTGGTCATAAAAATGTGCAGCTGAAGTTTGAGGAATGTCATTTTATTGTTATTGTCAACGTTTAACTTTACCAATAATTAAAAAGTACTCACTAAAACCATTAAGGACTGTCCTGACTGTCACATGCAAACCTAATCTAGTGCTTGGGTCATGCAAACCTAATACACATGTGCTTTGTGAACCTTCTAAGGTACCATAAGTACTAAGGGGGGAGGGGCCCAGCACACTTGAGATACCTTTTCCTTGCAGACCAGACCAGATACCACTGTTACAATTTCTTTCACTTGTATAAACAATGTGCCTCCACAGCACATTTCAAGATAAATGGCTTCAATTGACACTCTTGTACATAATGTGGCAAAGGTAACAAGGAAATGTTTCTCCTTGTAGAAGAAACAAGGAAAGGTGACAAACATGTATTCAGCAAAAAACTTGCCATGATTAACAGAACTCATGTCAGATGCACTCAGGGAAATCCCACTGGAAGGGAACCAAGTGTGTCAGCCGTCAGCCGTCACAGGTCTTGGGCAAGCCCTGGATCCTGGTTCTATCAGACTCACCTGGTCAGCATCCAGAAAACACAGGTGCCAGGTTGCACCGCCTGTGTTCTGGGAAGTTCACCGGGTAATTCTGAACCTGCTGGAAACCAGGATTTCTGCCCCAAGCACCAAACCCATACCAAAGAAGGCCAAGCCAGGAGTGCTAGAAGCCAGTGTTACCGGGCAAGGTGACATTGCTGCAAACTAGTTTTGTCTTCTTCCTTAGGTTCTAGGTTGTACTTCAATTATGGTTTTAAAACAAGCCAAGCTCAGCCCAGCTCTACCTGGCTAGGAGGTATGATGGGGGTTTGGTTCCTCAGTGGGGCAGGTGTGTGGGGAGGAGAGGATTGAGGTGAAGCTCTGGAGGGTATTTTGATCCTGCAGTGAAAGGGAAGGGGCTGGGAGGAGCGGCAAACAGAGGATCCTAGAGCTCCCTCCCCACACACACTCCAGGGCCCAGAAGAAAGTCTGCAAGTGCCTAAAGGCACTGGAGACACAGGCCTTCAGCTCTATTGTTCAGAAGGAGCCTTCAGTGATCACTGCAGCTTTCCCATGAGGAGGAATCTTTTTTCTTGAGGTTTAGTATTCAAGGACATAAACATTTGGTTTGGGCAAGTAAATTAAGTACTGGGAACTGTGGGTTGTTTAGTCCTCTTGGCATATTTTATAAACAAGAGGGCATGCTAAAAAGCAAATAATGCCCTCATTAGGAAAATGAGTACAGATTCACAGACCAGCAAGATCTTAAGGGCAGGTTCCTGCAGATGACCCAGACCACCTCAGAACTCAGTGAGGTGAGGCTGAACAGACTGTCAGTCAGCGAGAGGGAGGGTGTAGGAAAGGAAAAAGGGGGAAAGGAAATTAACAATTGGTTACCTAAAGTATTAAGACTCCTCCAGCAGAACTTTGACAAATGTCCTAGGGAATTAGGGAGGAGCATGCAATCAATTTGAAGTTCAAGGAAGACCAGAGGAAAACATAGGAAACAATGTGCAACCACAGGGCAAATTTACATAATGCCACAGGCCCTTTTCAAGACCCTCCACTAAAGTTGCCTGCAGCCAGGGTCTGGTCTGCTCCTTGAACAGAAAACACAATGCACTACTATAACCAATTAACTAGTGAGCTGAATTACACTCAATACCACCTTCTCAGAGAGACAGAAAAGTAGTTTGAGGCTAAAAAGTCAATTATTAGCCCAGAGGTTACTTCTGAAAAGCTACAGCACACCAAGGAGCTCCAAACAGCCTTTCTGGGGGGAATAAAAAGGGGGGGGGGGGGGCCCAGCTTCTTCCTTTTTTTCTGGCTCTATGACATCAATGCCCCTACACCTATAAATCATTTATATTTGCACCAGCCTCCTCAAACATTGGCTAGTGCAAGATTTCTTATTCTGTTTACAAAAGCTGCATTTCCTTTTACCTTTACTGAAGCTTAAAACTTCAGGTGACTTAAGACCTTGAGGTAAAAACAAAGAGAACAGGCCCCCAAGCCCCTCTGCCTGACCTCAGCAGAGCAGTGGCCTGAAACCATGACCCATGGAGAAGTGCACACAGAAAAAGCAGATGAAAGGTTCCTGCAACTGAGAGCCTGGACTACACCCTTCCAGACCAAATCTCATAACAGATCAATTATTTTATTACAGAGGTTTTCAGATATGCTATTTCCTGCAAGGTATAAAATGTACCTTAGGGGCTCATAATGTCACCTTTTCAGGTGTTTCAAGATGCATATTTAAATAAATGCATGCACTTGATTCAAGGGGTGCCTTTTCAGGTCTCTGGAGTTGAAAACTTTTCTGCTCTTTCATCTGTTTGCTGGTGATAAATATGAATATTTTGCTAATGTGATAACCAGTTTCAACCAAGACTGTATCATCTAAGTGGACTGAGCAACTCGAGTCGAAAGACCCTGAATTCTAAAGCTTTCTCAACCACCTATGCTGTTTCCTCCTTCCAATTATTGTTAAATTCCAATTTATTTTTACATATTACACGGCCATATTTTACTTAACATATTATCTCATATTTAACTAAATAGGAAAATTTTTTTCTTTGCAAAACTATTCAGTGATTTTTTTAAAGGTTTAGTTGACATCCACTTTACTTGCCAAATGGTCACAACACCATTCATTCACCTGCAGTGTGTTGGGGGTAGCATGCTGTGTGCCACGCCACAGGTGCCATGGTGGATGGGACCAGGGTGTTCTTTGCTCCAGAAGCTCCCTGTCCAGCGAAGCAGACAGGCCACAGACAAGCAAAGCAATAAAATAATCTCATGGCATGACAAGTGTCATGGAGGAAATGATGATGGTGATGTCTTTTGAGTTATCGGGTGGTGGAAAAGGGCAGGCCAGTTCCAATAAAGTGGCCAAGGAAAACTTAAAAGGAAGTAACTTTGAAGTTACTGGGAGAAGAGAGTTCTGGGCAGAGGAACTGGCAACTGCAAAGCCCTTAGGTTTGTTTGGCTTTTGCAGGGAGAGAAAGGAGGCAAGTGTGGCTGGAGCTTGGTGACTCCATAATAACGTCATCCACTTGGTTGCAATGGTAGGTGCACTTAGCTCCTTCTCAGGTGTACCTGTGCCATAAACTAAAACTACAGCATTCATGTGGTCTTACATCAGTCTTCACCCAAGGTGCTCTGGAATAAGTGACCAGAAACAGAAACCACTCAGAACAGAGCAATTTTATAGGCTCACCTGACTTGCTATGCTAGCTCATGCTCCTATCCTAAATCACAGCTGAAGGGCAACCAGAGCAGCTCCTTACCTTGCCAGCTTATTTATCAAGCCCCAGTGTGAAGCCGGACTCTCAGAAAGCCCCACAGAACACATTTCAAGTGACTGAAATTACAGGCATAATCTGGGGGAAATGATTTTCATCTCCTTCCATGTTCAAGTCAAAGTCCCCCTCTATTATTTTTTAAATAATTGAATGTCATGAAGTACTGCATAGTCATGTTTTGACTACTGAGCAGATGAACTATAAGAACTAGTATTTACAGTGTAGATGTAGGAATACTGATGGCTACGTGTGGTGGTTTTATGGGTAATATTCATCTGCTTCCCATTTGGGGGTTTAGCTCCATTTTTAATTTTTCTGTAATAAACACATGTATAATTACAGATTTCTATGTAACAAGAGAAAAACAAATATGAAAGCTACTTGGTAAAAATCTGAATTAAAAACAAGCTCAAGGCAAAAGTAACATGCATCTTAATCATATTCTAAGTCCTCACATTCTTTTCCTTCTCCAATAAAATAACAACTATCCTCTTTGACCAAGGCTCATAAAAATACATTATCTCAGGATCCTGGGACACAAAACAACTTTCATAGGTGTGGTGCTTTCCACTTGCAAAGCCCTTTCACAGTGGTTATTTACTTGTTTATAAACATTTGCTCAGGACCACTCACTCCCTTATCAAATTGGGAAAAACTGGAATGGACAGGTGATGAGAATGAGGATCAGAAGACCAGGGGGTTCTGAGCCCCAGACCTGCCACCTGTGGCAGATGAGTCCACAAGCCTCAGCAATAATGTGGAATTTCCCAAACCATTAACCAGTAGCTGAGCAGGCATCCATTCATTTATTCATTTATCATAGGGCATGCATCAGCACCCACTCAACTATAGATGAGAAAGCACAGCTGCAGAGTTGGGCAGTGACAGAGTTGGCCGCCCAGCTAGCGAGAGGTGGAGTCAACCTTTAACCCCAAGTCCGACTGCCCCTTGAGCCCTGGCTTTCTAAGCATTAGCTGAGGATGCACATCTAGGAGTACCAAATCCCACAAGCCAGCCTATGGCAAGCTCAGAGGAAGAATACACATAAGTATTACACAGGGCCAAGTTGCATCCAGATTTTTCACCACCACTAAGGAGAGAGTTCTGTCAGTAGAGCCCCATGGGTGGCAATGGGCAGGCTCCATTTTCTTTCTGGTCTCAGATGGGCAGAGGTGAGAGCGCACAGCAGGGACCCAGCAGCCCCAAATTAACCTCTCTTTACCTGCAAATTCCAACCATCTGGTTCTCCAGAAATCTGAGGCTTAAATCAATTCTTTCAAAGGGTGGGTTAAGGAGCATCACTTCTGCAAAGCTGCCTTGATCAAGCTCTATTACAGGAGGCTAGAAGCAGAGGAAGATATGCCTCACCTGCTAACCCAGCAGTCTTGGACCTGGACTAACAATATTGCCAGCTGTTCCAATATCACAAGAAACACTATGTAAGCATGGGAAAAGGAAAGCCCCTGAAACTGTTTACATCCCAAAGCCCAAAAGGCATCCCAAGGCTCTAGAGGTGGGAAAGGGCCCATAGTGCCTAAAGGAAGAAGTCCATTAGCACCTTTAGTTATCCATGTCCCCATTCCTGGAAAGCTGGCACCACCTTTACCTGTCAATCAACATGTAACTTCACTCATCCTGCCAACTATAGAAGTCCTCTGAACAAAGGACTTGCTCTCTTGGTGTCCTTGGCCCTCTGGCCACACTAGGGCAAGCTTGCCACCATGGCCTTTGGCCACCCTCGTCTTTGCTCCCCAATTCATTAATAAATTCTGCATGCATGCTAACAAGCTTGCTGATTTGTAATTCTTGATTGCATTGATGAGAAGAACCAGGGTTTCTCCAATAACAGATCTTCTGATTCTTTCCTCCCCAAACCAAACCAAGACTGGTTTTCCAGGTACAAGAAGGGCCAGCACAGGTGAGCAACCACTCCACATGTGGGTCCACACAGTTCTAGCCTACGGCAGACGGAGATGCCCCCTCCGTGATGCTCTCCGCTCTATCATTCCTCAGTGCAGCCTTCTGCAAAGAGCTTAATACATGCCTGTGGCATTCATGCAAAAAAGCTTTTTGCAAAAGCTTATTGTGATCCACAAAAAGATCATCTGGGCGACCAACCAAAGTATTTTTCCCAATAAATTCCAAGTCTTTTCAGGGAGGCACTGTCTGCTGCCTACTCACCTCGGCGCACCAGGCTCACGAGGTGGGAGGGGGGCACACTTAGTGTGTTGGATGAATAAATGAATGAAAGGCCTCAATACAGGGCCTTGGGAACAGGCAGTCATCTGAATAAGATATTAATTCTCCCCAAAGCCTCAAAAAGTCAATCAGTCAAAACAAATGACCCTTTCAGCCCGAAAAGTACCCACTCAGAGTCCAATTAGGAAAATGGGGTCTGTGTATATGCAAGCATAGCATTTGCATTTGATTGATCCCATGAATTTTCTAACAGATGCTAGAGATTTTTCCCTCTTTAGTTACATCAGGTCCCTCTTTCAGTGTTGAGATTATTGTGAAGGTGAAAAAAATTCAAATCAGTAAAAGGGTGTAACTGCAAAATTATGAACACCAGCTCATTTTCTAACTTGAAATAAGTGAAGATTCAGTAATTTGGGCAACTGGCTGAAAACTCCCAGACTGTGATTTTTAGTCACTTTTCCACCCATCTCTTTTATTCATGACTAGCCAACTGCTGCTTAAGCTTCTGGGCTGTTTTTCTCCTTGTGGGATTGTGCCCTTGGGTGTTGCCATGGGAAAATGCTAGAATCAGATAGCCCAAAGAGAATTTGCCTTCCTGAAGGGAGCCCAATGAGATGCAAACCACAAAAACAAGACAAGAGCAGGACACATCCCTGCCCCTCCCCATGGAGGGGGGTGGTGGTGCAGGGTAAGTTGCTGGAGGATTGCTTGGAGCCCCCACAACAGCTGCTTGGGGTGCCATCTGTTACAGCCCAGGCTGCTTCCTCTGAATGGCCTTCCCCGAAGCCAATTGCTAGCCCTGTCGGACTCAATCAGGTCACCTCAGCCCTCTGCCTGCAACAGTCCCCCTCACCTCCCAGGATTTCTTACAGGGTCACCAGCTCCCAAAATGACACTGCATCAGTCAGGAGACCCACTCTCCGTGGTGACTAGCTGTGCAAATGAGGGCTTGGTCACCACCACCTAAGATGGGCCCAATGAAGTCACAGCCTGCAGACTCAGGATGTCCCTGGACGCTGGCATGACACAGGAAAGTGGAGCTCTGCTCTATCTCTAATTGCCTACTTGCCCAGCTGTGAACTGGCCCAGGGCCTACCATGATTCTACCTGAGTGCGCAAGCACTACAAAAAAGCAGACACAAACCCAACCCTGTCTCAGCAGAGCTGGGCAAGTCCTGGAGGGTCCAGTGCACAGCATGCTCACTCAGAGGGAATGCTGAACCGGGAACCAACACTCAGGGACCAAAGACCACATGCTGCTATCAGGTTCTAAGTTTTTAGTTAGGGCCAACTAAAGTCTTCATCTAAAATTAAACAAAACAAAACAAAACAGAAAACAAGCCAATAACAACAATACAACCCAAATGCTTGCAGGGCAGCGGGCTCTTTATAGCACATTCAGGCTGTTGCATAACATTAACCCCGGTTCCCTCCTCCTAGCTTCTTGTGGGGCTGACATCATCTCTCCACTGTTCTCGACAGTCTCCTTGCTATTGTCCCTCCAGAGCTCTTTTCACTCGCCTCCTACTGAAGCAAGCATGGAGGGAGAACATAATGCGAGTCCCCATCTTCCCGACCTTTGGCATATAGGATTTAGGCTCCTGTGCCCCTTCGAAACACCAGGATCGCCCAATTTATCTCCCACAACTGGTCTTCCTTCTGCATCAGTGCAGGGAGATGCTGTCACTGTGGGCCACTTTCATGATTTTGTTGCCATAGGGATTAGCTGGATTAGGGGCTGATGCATAAGGACCCCCTGGTGCAGTGAGGAAGTTTCATCACCAGGTCAGCAGTGGTGTGAACTATAATCTGTCACCACCACTCCTTACAGCCACCAAGCAACAACGGGTTGGGGTGCTGATGGGGAATGTGGAAGGAAAAAATGCTTCTAGTGCAAAACTTGTCATAGCAATAAATTTCTCCATTATGCCTTTCCAAGGGTGAGAGCCGTTCAAGACTGTCCTCCTTTCAAACCAGAAACCTGTGTGATTCTCATCTAATGGGTCCAATGGTGGTAGGCAGATTGGTGTGCACAGCTGCCACCAAGTACAGAGAAACTTTCAGCACTTTGAGAAAGCCAGGTAAGCAGTTTGGGAAGTCTCACTGTTGCAACCTTAAATTATGCTCAAGGTGAACTAATGGTTCCTCTGATAGTTGTTCCCATTCTTCTAAAGGACAAATAGTATCCCATCCAGTGGGGATCTCCCTCCCCTTCAATCTGAAGGAAAACAATGTGGGCAGGAGCAGTGAAGGGAGTGGGGGAGGGGCAGGAGGCTGGGGAGAAAAACTGAAGCACAACCCTTCAAGCCATGCTCCCAGGAAACCATTTGACCCATTCACCTACCCAAAGTCCCCATCCCGCATTGCTCGAGTGGCCCCTGCATGAAATAAACACGATCTGTAGTTAAAAGAATGGGATTGCTCCAAGTGTGTGCAAGTGTGTGCGTGTGTTTTACAGAACAAGCCCTCTTGCACAGAACTGGGCTGTTCCATCAAAGCCTTATCTGTTATATTTCTGTCTTTCTCTTCTGTTTGGCGTATTCACCAACAAGAGAAAAGGAGGTAAGCTTTGGCGGCCCTGACCTGCAGCTGGAACACAATACTTTCGCACAGCCCTGCCGACCCCTGACATAAATTTTACACCGCAGCTGGCATTTACACACTCAGCATTACCATATGTATAGCTGCTCAGTGCTAATTATGCTAATCACCTGTCTAACTCGCTGCTGCGAAAAATGGTTGTATTTAGCAGTCCAGTGCCTACCAATGCAGCTTACTGTGTGGCTGAAATGTACATTCAGACGGCCCTGAATGGCAAGATTTTTCCACGTTGCTGGCTACATTCAGTCCTCAGAAAAATTTATTCAAGTCAACTGGTTTCGGTCCACAACAAAAAAGTTACGAGAAAAAAGTGAGTGTGTTCTTGCCCTAACATTCTGGATCTGCTTGCAAGCAAAATGATAAATCAATTGGTGTGGGAAACAAAAAGGGAGAGAGATTTCTTTTGGGAGCCATGTGAAACTGTAGCCTGTTTTTTTTTTTTTTTTTTTTAAAGCGGGGGAAGGGTCATCCTATTCCCCAAATCTCTAGAAAGAACAGTTAATAGATATTTAGTCCTAATCCAAATTCTAATAGTAAGCTTTGTTTGCAATTAAGCAAGGTATTAAACACGTACAATTTTCTTTCCTGGATCATGTGTAGGCTGAAATGATGGTATCATATTTGTCATGTTAAAAACTTACCAATTTGGAATAATCAGGTAAGAGTAAAGAATTCTTAGGGAATTGGGAAAATTCTTTACTCTCTCTCGGAAAGCCTCTATTTAAAAATATACTATTTGATAACTGCATCTATTTTATGAAATTTTGTGGTTTCTCCACTAAAGGAGCAAAGGAAATCGGAAAGGAGGTGGGGAGGATGGGAGAATTCAAAAAGGAAAAACAAAAGTGATGGGGGAAGAAACGCATTTGCTTAATCTCAGAATTCCTGTTTTTATGATCACTTTTTTAAAGCAATATTCTTGGATCATGCTACAGAACTGATTTCTTAAATCAGGATGTTATTGCAGGTTGTTTTAACAGTTCCCCAAATTCAAACTGCAACTCCATTTCCTCCTAACTCACAGAATACCTTTACATTAATTTTTACAAACCCTGAATGTACTCCATCTAACAACTGCCTAGGAATCCCAATTTCCTTGAACTGATTCTACTGGAGTGATGGACCCAATGCTGTTGCTTTATCACCTCCAAATGATCATTATTAGATTCTTTACTTAAATTTAGAAACTGGGAGGCCACTTACATAGTAACATTTCTTGGGCAAACCCCCAGTGCTACAAAACAGTGTGATACATCCCTGGTTTCTACACAGAAGGTGCACCAACCCAACAGGCTTTCTCACACACAGGAGGGGTGGTGCAGGAAACTGGCCTCTCCTATACTTGCTTTGCTCAACTTTCAATTGTACTCACAGCAGATGAAAAGGGTGATGCTCACAGATGCTGCTCAGAAGTCAATAGCTTTCTTACTATCAGAACCCCACATTCTGTTCAACATTTGATATATTTATCTGACCCAATGAAGCAATGTTATCCAAGCCACATCTTGGTCTCTTTGGCATCCTTATTCAAGTTGCTTCTTTACCAGTCCAAAGCATTAATTCATTTGTAGTTCCAAATCTTAATTGTGCAGCCAAAACCCCAAGCAACAGGACCACTACTGTACCCACTGCAGAGCAGACTTACCAGTTCACTCCCTCCCAATCTCTCTCTCTTCTTAAATAGGAGGTGGACCACCCTGCCTCATGGCACGGAGCAGTGTTTACATTGCAGTACTTGACTGTGTAATACATCTGGCATTTTTGGGCAAGATTCCTGAGCTAGGGGCCAGAAGCCCTTAAGCAATGATTTAAGGAGAAAAAATCATGCACACTGACTTAACAAACCCCAGTTCCTTTTGCTTACTTTAGTAACACATTTCATCAATAACTGAAAATTCCCTTGCTTGATAAATGGGGGAAATCTACAGTTTCTGTTAATTAATCTTAACTAACAATAACCAATGAAGCTCGTGCTGTGGCATGGAGACCTGCCTCACACTAGCTTCGCCATCGTAGCCAGTTGGTGCTTTGGGACCCAGATGCAGTGTGGACAATTTGGCCCAACTCACACCTGGGCTTCTGGATTAGAAATAGGTCCTGACCACATTATAAATCTCTCCAACAACAAACTTGTCATTCATTAGCAGGTACCTGACTGCCCACCCATGATAGTTTCCCTAACACATGACCAATTATTTTTCCAACTATGCTCTAAATCCAAATTTAACAAAACAGTCTTTAAATAATTGAGGGCATGATGCATCACCACAACAGCCAAGCAGTTTCTTAATGGCAGCTTTCTATTGTTTCAGAAGGCTAATGATCTCTATGAAATTTGAAGGTACTTGTAGAAAAAGATAATGCAGTGTAAAAAAAAAAAAAAAAAGACAACCACCACCAAAAAAAAACCTAAAGCCAATTTAAGAGGGGGAAAAAATCTAGTATTACCATAAGGTGCCCAATTTCAGTTTGGAAGCAAAGAACAAATTATTTATATTTTGATAACCCTGATAATATCTGTGTACAATTAAGAAAGGTTTGCACTAGGGGGGGCGGGGGCGGGGCACACACATGACAAAACTACCACCAAGGAGCTTCCTCCTTCAGAACTGCTTGCTAGAAGTACCTTCATGAGCCAAAGCCTTTGCTCTCTAGGACCTCATGTGGATGGACCATCTAATGCTGTGGAGTCAGCCAAAATTAGGATATGGAAATCTGTCCTCCCCCATCTCTATCCAAGCTCCAGGCTCCCTGTGGCTTTGGTGGGAGTTCCATCCAGGAAAGCCTGAAGGAGTGAGCCTGGGTTGGAATGTCATGGTTACGCTTCACTCACCATGTCAGAACTGCTAAAGGGTGCCCAATTCTTCCAAATTTCAGAGGACACGTAAAGCACAGGGGACAGAGACTTATTTCACTCCACTGGTCAGTGGATTCTAAACTTAGTGCAAGATTTCATAAAGATATCATGACTCTTCAATAGGAAAAGGACCCCATTAGAGTATGGTCTTGGAACCAACCTTCACCAAGAACCTCAACAATGCAGATGGTAGCCCTGCAACTAGTATGTTCAAAATAATACATTATTCCCTGTCAGTTGGTGATCAACCAGCTTTTCTACCATTTTCAGAATTTACACTAGTCATTCCAGAGATCTGTTTGGAGGAAATGAGTTGGGCAGTTTAAGAGCAGGTAGGAGGGAGAAGAGGGAGAAGAGAGGTGAAGATGAGCAAATGATTAGAGGAAGTGGAATAATGGAGAAGGGAGGATGCAGATGGGGGTTCTGGGAGCTAGTGAGGGGTAAAGGAGGTGGCATTATGGTAATAAAATCATATGGGTATGATAATTATTTAGGGATATCTCACATAGCTGGAACTCCCTCTCAACATCCTCCACCCAAATATTATCAAATAATACTAACAGAAAAATGCTCTATTTCTGCAAGATGGCCTCTATTAAAATCTGGTCCCCTTTAAAATAGTTTAAAGATATTTCCATACTTGTTTTAAAAGCAAAAAAAAACTTTTATAATCAAACACATATACAAACCTACATACCTATCTTGCCTCAGTAGAACAGACTACTCTTCAGTAGCTAAATCTGGGCAGACAGCTGGCAGGAACAAAGTGGGGGGCAGCTACAGAAGCAGCCCCCTCTCATTGGAGAACTGTGAACCCCAACAGGAGAAAAAGGGCAGGCAAGTTACAGCTCAGCCTGAGTGGACAGAGCCCTGGGGTCATAGGGAGGTCAGCTTTGAAGGAGAAATCCCAATGAAATATAAACATGGCATTGTGGAAACCAGACAAATCTTCCACAGCTTGTCCAGCCAGCGTTAATCTCACCATCAGCTGTGGCCCATAATCCAAACAAACAGATCCAGCAGTTCGTACATCTGGAAGCTGTCATTTTCTGGGGCCTCCCAGTGGCGCTACATGCATCTGAAATACCCCATCACCCCATCTGGTTTCTAAACTTGTTGGAGGTTCCAAGTGGCGGGCCGAAGAGAAAGGTCCCAGGTTCGGCTGTTTCCGGGAGAAGGCACCTGAGGCTATTTGATTGATACACACACACACACACACACACACACACACGTATATATATGAATATTTTTAAAGCAGTAATTGTTTCAATCATTTGCCTCCAAATGTGAAAGTAATGCCACCTGTAGGTGTGTGCCCACCAAATTCCTATTGGAATTTGATCAATACCCCTCTAACAAACACATTCTTAATTTTTAAGAGTGTACAGGAAAGCAAGGAGCAGAGAAGGAGCGCAATGTAGTCTGCCTTTTTGTTCCTTGTGAAATTCACCAAAACTGACAGCCCCAGAGGACAGAAACTGGGTATTAACCTTGGAAAAGAGAGTAAAAGCAGAACCCATCCCACTTCTTCCTGGCTGACATGCCTCAGTCCCCTGGGTTCTGCTGTGTAAGGACACCTGGGGAAAAGTGGTTTGGGATAGGAACATCTGGAGAACCAGACCACCAAAGAACTAATAACGTGCTATGTGGACTTTCAAAAGAAGCTGTTATTTCAATATAAATAAAGTCCAGTGGTGTCTTTTATTTCTTTTTACAAAGTCACCTCCATGCTAAAAACCATCAGCCTACTGTAGCTGAAATGCAACAAGGTCTATCTGGCAAAATTAAGTTACCTGAGGAAAAAGTAATTGAATACAGTTTTTTCTTTCTCTCATGCCCCCCCTTCCCAATTCTGTCACGGTGTTATTTTTAAGGTAATTTTAAGAAAAACCCAAAATTTAAATTATTAGTCTGAAAAAAATTAGTTACCTAGGTCAGTGAATATGGGGTTGGGAGAATTATCTTTAAGAATTAAACTCTTTCGCTTTCAAGGCAATGCATTTAGTCACAACTCGATCATAATAAAAGCCTTTCATTTGCATGGGTCTTCCAATCAAAACCCCTTCTCTAAACCAGTGGCTCCAAACAGGAGCAATTTGTGCATCATTACCCCTTCATACACATCCACATTTGCCAACAGCTAGAAAGAAACTATTTTGGTTGTTACAACTTAAGAGGGTGCCTCTGGCATCTAGTGGGTGGGGGCCATGGATGCTGCTAAACATTCTACAATGCACAGGACAGCCCCATAAGAGAGAATTATGCGGCCCCAAATGTCAAAAGCAAGAAATCTTGCTCTAAGCAGAAAGGATGGTGAAGCTCAGTTATTTTCTACCACTGTCAAGACCACAGAAAGCATAATGCTACCTAGGCAGTATACATTTGAGAGCATGCATAAACCTCAAGCAGGCATTTTTTTATTTTTAAGATTTTATTAATTATTTCTAGAGCAAGGAGAAGGGAGAGAGGCAGAAAGGGAGAGAAACATCAATGTATGGTTGCCTTTTACCTGCCTCCAGCCATGGACCTGGCTGGAGACCTGGCTTGCAACCTGTCAAGCAGGCATTTTTTAAAAATTCAATTTCACTTATAAAAAAATCAGAGTCCAGCCCTGGCTGGTAGCACAGTGAATAAGGCGCCGGCCTGTGAACCCAAAGGTTGCTGGTTCCGTTCCCCAGCCAGGGCACATAATCAGGTTGCAAGTCAGTTCTCCAGCCAGGTCTATGGCTGGAGGCAGGTGAAAGGCAACTATACACTGATGTCTCCTCTCTCCCTCTCTGCCTCCTCCCTTCCTCTCTCTCTGGAAATAATAAATAAAAATCTTAAAAAAAAAAAAAATTCAGTCACTCCCCACTTAACATCCTCCTCCCTTGATGCTGACCTCAAGATATGTTAATAAACAAAAACACAAGCAATATGGAATCCACTTCAAGGCTATTTCCTAACCCTGGCTAGTGGCTCAATGGATAAGCGCTGGCCTGCAAATCCAAAGGTTGCTGGTTCAATTCCCAGCCAGGGCACATAACCAGGTTGCAAGCCAGGTCTCCAGCCAGGTCTGTGGCTGGAGGCAGGTGAAAAGCAACCATACACTGATGTCTCTCTCCCTCTCTGCCTCCTCTCTCCCTCACTCTAAAAATGATTAAAAAAAAAAAAAAAAAGATCGTTTCCTATTGCAATAAAGAAGTCCAGGGGCTGGGCAACCTTTGAGGGAAAATACCAAAGCTCAAAGATATAAATGAACATCCTTTCACTGGGGCAATGTGACAACAAACTTGTGTCTGGGAGAGAGCTGGAGTGTGAGGGGGTAGATATAAGGGAGACAGCAGGGTAAAATGCTAAGCAAAAATGAAAGCCAACAGAGAAATAGGAAAAACTAAAAAAGAAAGCATTTCCTTTCTGTGCCTGGAAGGGTGAGACCCAGGCAAAGTACTCTGGTAGCAGGGAGGGCACCAGAGGGCAGAAACACTAGTGCAAATCATGACACAGGCAAAGATTGGCTTAAAAAAGAAAAAGAGCTGACAGCCCTCCAACCACAGTCCTATACACATTGAAACACCTTCTTATCTGTGTCTGGACCTTCAAGCCTTAATCCCATCTCAAATCTGAGGTTCCAACCAAAGGCAAGCACTGGGAGTTCTCTTGCAGGCCACACCCCTATCCTCTGAGCCTTTGCTCATGCTGTTCCTTCAACCTGCAATGTCCTGTGACCCCCAATTCTCCAGCCCCTATGCCTGGTTCAGGCCCCCCTTCCCTTGGGGCTGTCCTGTCATCCTGCCAGTGGTCTGTATGCCTGCTGGGTGGAGGCACCCGAAGGGCAGGGACTGTGGCCTTTCACCAGTTCTCTTAGTGCAGTGCTTAAAACAGAGCATGCACCGAGAATACCTGCTGAATATTTTTAATTTTGAAATAACAGTTAGCCTCTCCCTGACCTTGCCAGCACTGGTACATGTTTCAGGAACAGCAGGTATCCACTGTATCCACTCAGCATTCTTTTCCCAAACTTCAGAATTCCATTTACAAGTAAGCTAGATTTGACACTTTTTACTTGACCTAAGATTCAAGGTAACATCTAATGTATATTTATAGTTTCTTAAAAGGCAACTATGGAACATTTTAACAACAGAATCAAAAAATTCTTATCACCAATGCCATAAAAACTGAGGCAAACTTTCTTATCTAGCTTATGTTAGTATGCATATTGCACCATGTTAAACAAGGCATGAAATTAAAATCAAAGGATACCTTTAATTTGCTGGTTATATTAAAAAGATAACTGTATTTTGGCAGGTATAAGGGTGCAGGTAGGCTACATGCATATGTAGGCACAAAGGCAAGTGGAGAGCTATCTGTCTATAGGGTTGGGCAAAAGTAGGTTTCAATTCAACTACCTCAGGAGGCTAACTTAAGCAGGTCACTGAAATTCAGGTTTGTTTACTGATTTTCAAAGGTTACGAGAATGTGTATGTAATGAAGACTAGCAATTTGAGCACTTACGAGATCTGTATACCAGTGCACTATGCCATTGTGACATTCTTTTGAGTTAATAAAGCTATTGTAATAATCGTATCCTGCATGTCTTTTTCCATATGGACAACTGTAAACTTACTTTCGCCCACCTCTGTATATGTATGTATTTGTACAAAGACATATGCGTACCTCCAGTTGCCTGTGGGTGCCTACACATCTGTGTATACACGCATGGCTTTTTTTTAATCACAAGAAAAATAACATTTTCCAAACTGTCCCTCAGCATTCCTCTCCCCATGAAATCTCTTATGCTTTCTTTTCTTCTGTTGCTTTTTAACTAGGAAAATATGCAACTTCTATTGTTTGGTTTATTTAGTGTAGTAGTAAGCACCTTTTTTTTACCCAGAACATTTATAGTCTCTGTTAAGAAAACACCATCTAACAAACTACTTTGCTGATAGGAATGAGGAATTTAAGAGATTAAAGTTCAAAATTAACCTAAATTCTGAGTTTGCTACTCACTTTCCTTTACCACGACGGCACAAGACAGCAGGGTGTTCTTATTCCTGAAAGCAAAGGCTCACACTGCTTCCTACTGACATGAACAGTAAGCTCACTGTATCATAAACAAGACTTCGTTATCGAATTCAAATTAAAATTATAAAATGGTTGGTGACCTCCCTGGTTGAGTTTACTTGCCTTTATCAAACTGTTGCTTCTTCAGGGGAAAAAATCTAGCATACAGTGAATGAGTAAATGAATCACAAATTGAGGTCAAGGCAACAGGAGACCAAGTTTACTTAAGTCAACTATTTTCAACTGGTGTGCTGCAAGAATGTTTAAAACATGCAATTCCTAACTAGTCAGGGGCATTGGTCTCTTTTCCCTCAGACTGTCAAATTAAAAAAAAAATGACAACAACAACAACAGCTGTTGATGTGAATGCCCTGTCTTGAACTGTAAATATGTATCTTTTAATAGAGTTGCATCTTATTGGTCATGACACAGGGTAAGATTACATCTGATTGGTTAATTCTTGGTACCAGAACCTTTCTATATTGTACAAGTATATGCACCTAGTTTTTAAAAATGTCACTTTGGAGCAAAACAGTAGGCAATTACTATTATTATTGTTTTGTAAGTAAGTCAAAATTATACTTATTTTTTGGTCAGATCGGCAAAAAATTTCTTTTTTGGTGTGCTGCAGATTTTTGTGCGCCATTAGATAAAAAAGGTTAACAATCACTAACTTAGGCAAAGTGACCATGTTAACATGGAGGATCCATAGTTTCTCATATAAAAGAAGACAATAATCCAGTTATTATATATAAAAATATTACATAAGGTATCATGTTACAAAAATAAAGATACTATCTAGTTAACTGAGTTGTAAGGCATAATAATGGTAATGGTAGTTGCTCAACAAGTAATAGTATGGAGTAGATAATGTTTGGCTGAAGAACCAGTGAGCCACACTGAAACTGCCAAAACAGAAAACGGAGGGAAAACAGGTCAGAGGCCAAAAGTATGCAAAAGGAGTTCCCTCTCAAGTGTGTCAGTCCCTAAAACTCTTCTTACCAAGATGGAGCCTGGTGGACCCACCTAAGCATGATATTCTCCTTCCACGAACTAAAATGTATTGTGTAATAAGAAACATAGTAACTTCTAGAAACATGACAATAGTTACATTACTTCTCTTTAAACCTATTAAAAGTTCTACCTGAAGCCCTGGCTAATGGCTCAGGGGAAAGGTACAGACTTGAGAACCCAAAGGTCGCTGGTTCGATTCCCTGTCAGGGCAGGTGACCAGGTTGTAAGCCAGGTCTCCAGCAGCTGGAAACAGGGAAACGCAACCATACACTGATATTTCTCTCCCTCTCTGCCTCCCTCCCTTCCCCTCTCTCTAAAAATAATAAACAAAATCTGTAAAAAAATTAAAAAATAAAGTTCTACCTGAAAGTCTTTCTCAAAATAACAACAACAAAAGATCTTTTGTCACCAACAGCCAACAATTTTTTTTGTTCACATGGTGGAACAGGTGGACAGAGCTAGGGTCCCCTCTGCTTATTACATTCCTTGCTGTGTCCTAGAATATAGTATGACAGATCCTACAGTCTAGCCAGTCACAATTCCAAAGTATAGCCCTGTTGTCCAGGGCCCACCCACCTGAGCTATTGCACCCTATTCCCTCCACCCTGGGAACAGGGAGTCGGGGGTCTCCACTGTCAACTGTCCACTCATTTTGGCCTTTGCCTGACCCTTTTCTGAGCTGATGCCTAGAACTCCCTCTTTCCTCCTCTCCATCGCCCTAATTTGTCTCACCTCCTCCATGCAGTTTGTGTGCATGTGTCTGTGTGTTCATTTAACTTTACCACCTACTTCAGCATTTTTTAAAAAATTAATGTTTTATTTATTCATTTATTTATTTATTTATTTTTCAGTGTATGGTTGCCTTTCACCTGCCTCCAGCCACAGACCTGGCTGGAGACCTGGCTTGCAACCTCATTAATGTGTCCTGGCTGGGGAATCGAACCAGCAACCTTTGGGTTTGCAGGCCGGCACCTTAGCCATTTTGCCACCAGCCAGGGCAGATTTTATTTATTATTTTTAGAGAGAGGGAAAGGGAGAGAGGCAAAGAGGGAGAGGGACATCAATGTATGGTTGCTCTTCACCTGCCTCTAGCTATAGAGCTAGCTGGAGACCTGGCTTGCAACCTGGTTATGTGCCCTGGCTAGGATTGAACCAGAGACCTTTGGGTTCGAAGGCTGGCGCCTTATCCATTCTGCCACCAGCCAGGGCTACTTCAGTAGTTTTAAAGTCATAAATTTGTGCTCAGTAGTGTCTCCTATGTGTCAGTGTTCCTTACAATGCCTAGCATAGTGCTAGGGGTGTTACAGGTACTCAGTAAGCTTGCTGCTAGAACACCAAAGATGGTCAATACCCACTTCCCCCCTTTTTAAAAATCTACCAATGACATCGAACTATTGCATTGAGGTAAATTACCCCATGGATTCAATCCAAATAACACTTCTGTATTAGTTACCAAGCTACTTAAGGCAAGAATATTTTCTGGCCTTAATTATTTGGACTATTATTTATATGATCACTCACTTCTCAATGAAAAGACTTCACCATATGCTTGCAAAACACTGAAAGATGAATTTTTGCAAAAACTAACCTTCCCCAAAGGTTAGTTTTCCACCAGCATTCTGGAAAGGAGCAATTACGCATGCTACTCAAGCTTCCAAGTTTTGTCTTAGGTAGCTTTCATTAGGAATGTTCCACATATTCTGGTTTGAAATACCTACATAATTACCTCAATCCATCCCTCCCATCCCATTGTAAGAGAGTGATGAGGCAATATTCCGGGGTTAAAATGTTTCCAAATAGCAAGACTATCACTTTCCAAAAAGAGTTAAGGCAACCATCAGCAGACAAACAAAATCTTGTATCACCAAAAATGTAAAATGTTTCAAGCCCTGGCTGGTGGCACAGTGGATAAGGTGCCCACCAACCCAAAGGTCATGGTTCAATTCCCAGCCAGGGCAACATAACCAGGTCTCCAGCCAGGTCTATAGCTGGAAGCAGGTGAAAGGCAACCATACATTGATGTCTTGCTCCCTCTCTGCTGCTCTCCCTTAGCCTCTCTCTAAAAATAGTAACTAAATTGAAAATCTTAAAAAAAAAAAAAAAAAGTAAAAGAAAAGAAAAAGAATGTAAAATGTTTCGGTGGAGAAGAGGGAATCTATTTTAAATTCACAACTGCTTAAAAAGGTTTCAAGACCTCGTCCCCCCATTGAGGAATGCAGTTAAAAGACTGGCAGAACTCCTTGGAGAGCTCCTGTGGCCCCTCACTCCAAACCCGCGTTCTTAAAACACATTTCTTCTTTCAGCCTGTAAAACGCAGCCTCCCCCCAGAATAATTCCCCCCCTCCCAGGAAACATTAATCTACTTTGCGAACATGCGTTCCACTGTGCTTTACAGGGTTCCCCCCCACCAACTCCTTCCCCCAACCTCCTCGCTTTTTTTTTTTTTGTACCTTGAGACAAATGTTTTTTTCCCCCAGAGTTGAAAGCTGTCCAAAAACAGGACCACACACGCAGCCGCCTCCGCAGGCCCGCGCTGCTCCCGCCCCCCACCCTTCCCACCCAGCGGCCGCTGGGGCGCGCACACTCCCTCGAGCCGGAGGGGTGGCCTTTCTCGGCTCCCCCCTACTCCTTTCTCTTTGGACTTGGTGGGTGGGGTGGGGGAGGACGGAAGCCGAGGACTAGAGCCAGGAGCCGAGAGGTCTGCCTCTGGCTGCCTCCCGGGGCGCGGCGGAGGCGAGCAGCAGCGCCGGCTGCAGGCCCCGCGGCCCCCGGCACCGCAGTGGTCCATCCCGCGGAGGGGCCCCTGGCCCCCGGCGGCCCGCCCCCGCCGCTCTCTCCCACAACACCTAGCACTGAGCAGCGCCCCGAGTAGATTACAGCAAGGCCTTTGTCAGGCGGGCCTGGCTCCCTGCCAGGCGCCCAAACAATAAACAATTCCCTCTGGTGCGGGCAAGGGGTTTCACTCCCCACCGAAACGCTCTAGGTGTATGCTGGCAAATATCTTTATCAATTGGAAGGAAGGGAAGGGGACTGGGATGGGGGACAGCAGGGCGCCAGGCGGGGCGCTAGGTCTCTTACCTTCCACCCACAGCTCCTCCACGTTGGTCTCCAGATTAGCTGCCTTTAATCCCACAGCGAAGGCCCCAAATATGAGGAGGCCCACAACCAAGAATTTGCCGCAGTTTTTTTGAATGTAACAACCCAGTTTAAATAAGAGTCTCTGAAACTTCGCTCTCAGCCACAGCGGCGCTTTCCGGCCAGTAGCTTTCCCCTGAGGACGAAGCAGAGAGGAGGAGTGGTGAACGCCGGGGAGTCGCGACACGCACGCCCACGCCCGCTTGCGTGCACCCGCCTGCAGATCCCGCGAAAGCCGTGGGGGATGCCCTCGAGGCTGGAACCCCCGCCCGCACTAGAGAACGCGAGCGGCGTGTTGGTGGGGGCGGGGAGCTGGGTATAAATCAAAGTCGGGCTGCCGCATGGGAGTTGAACCTCAGCTACAGCAGGGGCGCCCCCACGCGTGGCCTGCGTTACCTCCCGAGTGCGTCTTGGGGCGCTGGCAGGGCTAGGGGCTATGAAGGAAAAGGAAGCTGAGGCAGAGAAATCACTCAACATAGGCAATAACCACGTCGGACCTGATGGGGGTGGGGGACTGGGTAATGTCTGTGAAGGGAGCCCAACGTATGAAAACTAGCAAAGCTTGGTTCTTTTCCGCGCAAATCCTGCCCCACCCATCACCTTTCTTGGGGTGCCTCTACGGGGACGCAGGCGGGGGGGAGGGTCTTGCGTTCTTGAGGAACAATGTAATGCGGGATTCCCGATTCTAACCCTGGCCCCGGGTGGCAGTAAGGAGATCCACGTGGTGAGCGCAGCGGCAGGAGCTCACTTGGGACGAATTTCCAAAGCGTTGGGAGAAGCTGTGTGAGCTGAATTAGGAAGTGGGGCAGCCATCAGCAACTTACGACAATATTTGTGATCGGAAGAGGGCAGCCACACGGATTTTTCCCTCCTCTCCCTTCCTTGCTGGTTAAACGTAAAAAGCAGCGGAGTGCACTGGGGAAGGGCCCAGGCCGGCGCAGGCGGGGGTCCCGATTGGGCGCTGGCTGTTTCGGGCTGCCGCATTTTCCCCGCGCTGACCGCGTCCCCGTTGGGCCCTTGTCTGAGTGCTCGCCTTCCCTGGATTCCACACATTTCAGTGAGCCTCGTAAACACAATGAACCCGGCCGCTCCGCAGACCCGGACGGCGAATTTAAGGTGGCAATTTGTTTACAACTTTCCCTTTTCCCCAGGCTTTGAGAAGAGCTGGCTCAAAAACTGGAAATAAGAAAGGCGATAACCATCTCCGAGGGTAATTTTTAAGGGAACGGAGATTTCATGCTCAACAAAAGCAAAACCGGGTGCCAAAAAAGGAAACCACCTTTATTTCGGTTCCCTACCCGCCCCCCCTTCTCTCCGCCTCTCTTTACTCCTTCCCTCTCCAAGAGGTGAAGAAATGTGGCAGCATTAAAGGGGTTTGGGCTGAAAATAGGGACGCGGGCTCCGAGACCGGGGTCGCCTGGCTGTGCAGTGCTGAGACTACCCTAGAGGTGGTCCACTGTGGACCGCTTTCCAAAGCTCCGGAAAAGGCACGCTGGGAGGGCGCGTGTGCGCGCCAGCCCGCGCGCGCGCGCGTACACACACACACACACAGGCACACACACACAGGCACACACACACACACACACACCCTCCCTCCACCCCCTGCGGACCTCAGACAGCCCTTTCCTCCCAGGACCAGAGGGAGGGTTTGAATTTTTAAATCTCCGCTTGTGTCTTTCTTTTTACTGGAGGGGTGTGTGTGTGTGTGTGTGTGTGTGTGTGTGTGTGTCCCGGTGATCCCAAAGAGGAAGAGGAGGGAAGAGAGAGTGGGAGTGGAGGAGAGTCTGAAATGCACCTTGGAAATCTGCTCCAGAGCGAAGGCGGCGTCGCAGTAGCTGGGCCGGTGCAGATAGTCCCGGTCCGGAGCGGCGTGGTGGCGCAGACCCCCGGTCCGTCTGCGCCTCCCGCCTCCAGCCGGCCGGCCTAGGGCTCCGCCGTAACTGCCGCCGCTGCCGCCACGATCCTGGGGCTCCCCGGCGTTACCAGCCGAAGCCATGTTGCCGCCGCCGCCGCCGCCGCCGCGGGAACCGAGTCTTCCCCGGCCGCCCGGCGCGCTGCTGCTGCTGCGGCCGCCGCTGCTGCAAGCTCCCGGCGCGCCCCGGCGCTGGGCTCGCGAGGACGCCGCTCGCTGCCGGCTGTTCGGGTTGGGGCTTGGGTTGACAGACCCGGTGTTGCTGCTGCCGCTGGTCCTGCTCACACGGTGGGCGCTGCTGCGGCTGCGGCCGCGGCCGCTGCCGGGGAGTCAGACCCTGCTCCTTCCATTGCCACATTGCGCGGGAGTCCCGAGGTCTCTGCGGCCGCCGCTGCCCACATCCAGTTCTCGGGAGGGAGAGAGCCGGTGCGCTGAGCCAGCCTGTCCTTCGGGCGCTCGCGCAGCGCTTCTCCTGGTCCCCAACTCCCCCTACCTGCCCCCCGCCCCGCGCCGCGACCCCTTCACAGCAGAAAACGCCAGCAAATCCCTGCCGCTCCTGCCGGCCTCGCTGGCTCCCTCGGCGCCTCCCAGGTCGCTGGAGCGGCCACGGAGGGCAATCGTAGAGCCTCCGCCTCAGAGTCCGTGGGTGCCGGGTGGGTCTCAGCGCTGTCGGGCTGGGGCAGCCGCCGCCGCCGATGCTCCCGTAGCAGCTGCTGCTGACGGTGGCGGCTCCTGAAGCTGCTGTTCGGACTGCTCGGTCTCTGGCTGCTGGGTTTGTGGTGGCTGCTCAATCCTGGACTCTGCTTTCTTGTGCTCCTCACCGACCCGCTGGACCATTCTGCCCCCGTGCAGCGCGCCTCTCTCACTCCAGGGACCTGGGGACTCCGCTCTGTGTGTGTGCAGCGGGCAGCGGCCGCAGCAGCTCCTTGATTCAATAGATGAGATGGAAGAAGAAAAAAAAGAACTCTCTCCATTTGGAGAAAGAGGAGGAGGAGGGGAGGGGGTGGAGGGGGAGAGAGCGAGCGAAAGAGAAAAAGGCTGGAGCTCCCGCCCCTGGGGCTGTCAGATGGCTTGGGTTTCTGCAACGCGATTGGCTCACGGAGGGCAGAAATTACTCAGCAAACATGACTATTATTAGCTGCTTAGCAACAGCTCACCAAAGTAGAGAGACCACCCAGGTAGGCAACCCCAGTGTGTGCATCCCCGGCTTCGGGGGGAGCCTCCGAGAGCGCCAACCTTCTCGCATGCAATATTTCCATTAAGGAATGTTCCCCCCTCCTTTTCTTTCTTATTCCTTTTCTTTTCAACAGTATCTTCTTTTTGTAGATGCCTTTATGAGCGCGCGCGTGCGCGCGCGCGCGCGCACACACACACCCATGAACATTTGCCTTTCGATAGATACAGAGGGGAAATGTAATATTTTTTAAAGCGCTTAAACAGTTTTTTAAATTCCTCAAAGAAAACCCTTTCAGAGGCACCTTGGCTTCAAGCTGCAGCAAATACTGGGAGGTCCGGCTTGAATTCCCAGGCCTGCACCAATAATGACAGGGTGGTGGATAGTGCGCCACTATGTGCCAGATTTTTTTTTTTTTCCTCCTCTCTTTTATAACTAAAGAGAAGACATAGGCTCTCGCAGCGAACAACGCCTAGCATTAAGATAAACAAAACGGAAAGTTAAAGAGGAAAGACGCTGGAAAAAGAAACCCTCTTTTAAAATCCATTCTGCCTCCCGCCCCCCCCCACCCCCCAAAAAAAGAAAACCCACGGCAGCACTGTTTGAAGGACGCTGTGTATGTAAACGTAGAATTCAGTCAGACACCGAAACATTTTCGGGGCGGGGGCAGGGGACAGAGGCGTTTTTATTTGAATCTTTAATGTGACATAAGTAACAGAAACAACAATCCTTTTAACAACCTGAAGAAAGGAATTGTTTCCTTAAAGAAGAAAAGTTTTCCTAACCATTTTGGATTTATTTGGACTTAGACCCCTCTTTTTTTATTAACCGCATGTCCTTATTTATTTAAAGTCTGTTATAAACGTTTCAAAAACTGGTACACATCTTGTTATATTTAATAATAGCGTGACGCAGGGGAGAATAAAGGCTTTGATGTTGGATTCATTTGAAACAAATTGTGGACTGATTGCGAGGACTTGTCCGGACGCTGTGGCCAGTGTCACCGAGGCATCCCGGGGCTTCGCTTCCCGTTGAGAAAGAAAACACACAACTCTTTGAGGTAGATCCTGGGGCCAGAGTCAAATTAAACTGTACACATAGCTCCGCTTTTTATTTAAATTTTTTTGAAAGGGAATGTTTTTCTTACGTTTGCAAGTTAAGTTCCTCTCTCAGATAGAATCCAGACCCATAAACCTCCGATTCTGCATTTTAGTATTTGCTTTTTCTTTTTTTTAAATGTTGGACTGCAGGGGTACCCATGGCAGCAAAAAGCCGACTGAAGACGTGATATAGGCCGTGTGGCTTTAAGATGCACATGAAGGGTGTTCATTGAAAAGAAGAAGAAAAAAAGAAGAAAGAAATAAAGAAACCCAGATGGAAAAAAAAGAGGGGGGAGGGCGGAGCCCACGCGGCCACGTGACTTGGGGCCGGCAGGCGCGCGCTCCGAGGCCTGGAGGTCTATCGGGCGGGGGCGTGTCTGGGTACGCGCGCGCCTGAGCTCCGGGACTCCAGGCTCTCGCTTGGCCCGGGTCAAGCAGGTAGGGAAGTTCTTTGCGCTCCGCTCGCGCCCGTCGGCCTCTACATCTCCAGTTGCCTCCCCGGAGCCGGAGCAAGGCGCACGCTCTGCCGGCGCGGACGGACGTGCCGGACGCGCCGTAGTACATTCCTGAAGGCGGTCCGGCCCCCTTACGTTGTCCAATGCCTGTGCGGCCTCCTCGCGGCTGGCCAATGGCTGTAGGTAGGGGTCCCTTTCCATTCACTCGCCCCGAGGCAGCAGCCGTAGCCAGAGAGGGACTGTCTCGCTGCCAGCCGGCCACCGGGTCGGCCCACGAGGTTCCCGTGGGGGGCCTGTCGGCCAGTCCTCCCCCGCCCTCTTCCTTCCTCTTCAGCAGTTTCCCCTCCCTTCTTCTTTCCCTCTCCCTTTCCTTTTTCTTTCCTTATTCACCCCTTTCTCCGCCTTTCCTGATCTCTACTCCCTACCCGCCTCTCCACATTCCTCATAGCTTTTTCTGCTTCCTGATTTCACTGGGAGACTCTGCCCCCTGAATCTCGAACCGGCAAAATGTGTGCGGTACTCCGGGAGGGGTAGGGTGTCTTGTGGAATAGAGAGACAAAGAGAGAAGTGTCTGAGGGTGTTCACAAGATTAGGAGGACTGGAGTACCCGGTCAGCGCGTAAATGCAAAACTCAGAACTCCGAGGGAGCACGTGATTTTGAGTGCCAGGAAGGGCTGCTGAAATTCAAGAGAAGAGGAGCACTGTCCAATGAAAAATGATACTACGTATATTGATAAATAACATCGCAGGAGAATTGGGCTCGATCATAGCAAGTTTAACCTTTGGGCAAAGTTCTTACTTTATTATGTTTAATAAATAGCAAAAAGCAGGGATTGTGATTTAATATTCTAGCACTTTTTTACTGAATAGTTCTGCAGACGTTTCAAGTCGAACCATTTCATGCTTGTCACTGAAAATTGTTCTTTAAAGACTTGGGGGTGGTACCCCTAGTTTCCCATGTTAGTTTTTATATTTGAGGTGTGCTGTATGGCAAAGGAACCATGTAGCCACACAGGTTGCTATATTTTCTTTTCAAATTTCTTTGCAACGTTTTAGACCCAAATCTTAGTTTTTCCTACCAATTTTTTATTTATTGCAATTTCAGTATAGCTACTTGGATGTGGAATTTTAAAATGAAATTATAGGCTATGTACACATCACGGTTCCCATTCCTCTTCGCGAGGAGCAGCACGTCCTCTCTTTCCTGTTGCGGCTACCAGTGTACCATTTCAATGGCAAAGCCTCTTGCACTCAGTCTCATTTCCCTCGGTTTGACTTAATTCCTAAACGTTTTGAACATTGATCTCCAGGGTTTTCAGTGCCCTGAGCCCCCTCACCCGCTGTTTGATAGGTTAACTTTTCAGCATCTCAGACAATGGTCCCGGCCTGTAAATTCTACCCATCGGTTCCAGGACGCAATCCCCAGCCTGGGCTCTAACAAGCGCTATCTTAATCTCCCCACCCCCACCCGCCGCTTCCCCTGTGGTCTGCTTTTTTCATACACTGAGATGAATTACTTTGAGGATCTAATTGGCCTTGTTTCTGTAACGTTTTAAGAAAGGGAAGAGGAGCCAGTGTAAAAGCCTGCTCGACTTGGGTGGTCAGGGCTGAAGCTGCCCCCAATTTGCCTCATTGCTGATGCAAGCGAGTGCAACATTCCCAGCGATAATGTTGTTCCTAACCAATATGCCCTTATTTACATTTGTAAGCATTGTCGCCTTTAATATGCATGCCCTGTGCAGGGGACTGCAGCGCCATACTGGGTTTGTTAACTTCAACTAACCACGAGGATTCCCCAGACCTGAAATGAGGCTAGCTGGAGGAGCCAGGCTCCCTTCCTGAGTTACCAAATAAGTGAGAGTGCTGGGCCTTTTCAACCAGATGGGACTTCTGGTCCTTTTTGGAACAGCAATTGAGTGTTCTATCTCCCCTTTCCAGGTCAAGTTCATCTCAATGCATTACTTGTCATTTTGGTCTCTTCATCACCAACCAAGACTTCATTGGAGTCTGTCATTTTCAAAACAGATTCCTTAAACTCTTAAAATGATTCACTTATAGCTTCTTTCTCTGCTCCAATACTTCACATATCCATGGCCACACCACACACATCTCAAAGGTGACATCCAATTATTCAAATGATGACACTGAAATAAAACATCTGCCCTTTGTTTTTGGACATTCCAATGAGAAGCAATTTTGGGAGGTGGACTCGGTGGACTAATGAGAAACTACAGTGAGATTTAGCTTTTCACTGGCTGCTTAAATCTACCTACACGAGTCTTTTAAACTAACATAATTTAACTCGTTTTTGCCAAGTACAATTGAACAAAAGGGTCAATGTATTCCAGTAATTTGACCATTGGGTGATGTTATAATTTTGTCCCCCAACTTTAATACTCTTTTCCACAACTGCGAAGAATTGCAAACATTATATTAAGTCCCATACTATTGGTGTTGAGAGAGTGAGATGGGGAATGGAACTGGGGGATGGGTTGATGAGACCCCAGGATGGGCCAGAGCCTGAGCAGTTCAAAGTAGGTACCTTTGTAAGAGTTGAGACTAGACTCAATTCAAGCCAGCATGCCACCATCAACCACATTTTTTGGCTCCCTAAGAATGTCTTTATTATTTTCTCACTGGCATCTTTTGTGTTTACTTAAAAGGTGATGGTAGAAAATGAGTCTAAAAGGTTTGGGGTGAAAGGGGGGATTCAGCAGCCACAAAATGTAAAACCACTAAACATGACTTCCCTCCCTTTTTCCCATCCACCTTCGGTTTCCTCTCCTATTACCCTCCTCCCCAGAACTGGAGGAAAGGGAATAGCTCTAGCCAACTTGTCAAAATAATGCTGCTAATTACCCCTGATCTCCTTTAATGGGAAGCTGCTCCCAATTCCACAAAGGAGTAAATGAGGGGTCTATAGCATAAATCCAGGAGCACTGGCATTTTTGAGCTTATAGTGAGCTACGGGTGGAGGAGGGGTGGCAGAGGGAGATGTCCTGAGGTCCCAGAAATCTCCACAATTATTACTCCAGGTTCAAATACTGTCTTGAAAAGGGGAATTAGACTTTACACAATGCCAAAGCTATTGGTATTCTTTTGATGGGAGTGTCACTAAGTGCAGAGAAAATGTTCAGAGCTTACAATAAAATTGAAAGAAAATATAGCATGGAACCTTATATTGATTTCATCCCTTTCTAAAGTTCTTCTTAGCCACGTTACTTTAATGGATAGAGATGTATTCTAGAAAGACCCACACTTTGAACATTTCTTTTTCTATCTTTCTTTTGCCTCATCTCTAGCTTCCCATATAATATATTTATATCAAGCTTTACATTTGGCAGAAGGAACACCATTCATTTCAGTGATCTCTGCCATTGGATCTTGCATGAATAAGAAGCTGAGCAACATGATCTCTTTGACCCACTGCTGGAACAACAAATTTATTAGAGATATAGGCATGAGAAATGAAAGGGAAGTAAAACAATTCCAGCTTATTGTGTGTCTTTCTTTCATACTGCTAATCCGGTTTACACATCACGCCTACAAGTCTCAATAGGGCTTTTACACTGTGGCAAGGGGTGGGGGGATAAAAGGTGAGAGAGAGAGAGAAAGAAGAAGAAGAAGAAGAAGGGAGAGGGGAGGAAGAGGGGAATAGGGAGGAGGGGGAAAGGGAAAAAAGAGAAATGAGAGAAATGAGGATAAAAGGGAAGACATTTTAATTCACATTGATTTGGCTTGTCAGTTAGTTTTTCTATCTGTAGAAAGTTGAAAACAACTCGTTATAAAAAGCTTATTTCCCACCACAAAATAGCTCCAAATGGCGCTAACTTCTATTATATAAATATAAAAAGATAGTTTGTTAGATTATGACTAGAGTAACCAGAAATTAGATTACACTTCTTAGGTGAGTTTGAAATGAATGTAATAACCCAAATTGAGAATGGGTCTATTGATGTCCATCTTGAATTAACATTTTAATATAAAAAGATCTTGGACTCAAAGATGTTTTACAGTCTGAAAGGAAGCTGGGTGACAACTAGAACACACACAAATTCATAATTGAAATCCCCATGTTTTACAACATGGGTACACAATGCACCTGAGGCAACAATTTATCCTGAGGTGCCACCCAGAAATAATAAGTTACAGTAACAAACGATGACACCAAAAAGCATTGTCTTTCTTTGTGGAGACAATTAATTGCATGTTAAACTACTGGACATCCCCCCTCCCCCAATAATAATGAAGAAGTGGGAGGAGTGAGAGAAGAAGGGAGAGAAGAAGAAATAGAACACAGAATGCTAAAAAAAAAAAAAAAAAAGAAAGACTATTGTAGTAGTTCAAGACCTCAGTTATCCAATTACTAAATATTTAGAACCACCCATGTGAGTCTTTATTATTTATATATTTTCCCTCCTGGGGGATAAAGAAAGAATAAAAAGAGGAAAGGATGCTTTTCTCTCCCAAATCTAGGAAAGTAGAGGTCTTCGAGTGTCTTCCATAGACAAGCCTCCATATGGTTTTTCTTAGGTCATAGAAACTGAGATCTGAAAACTTTGAACTTACTGATCATCCAAACAGTAGGAGTTATTTTAAACAAATTTAAATACCTGGAGTCATAGCACATATCCCCCCAGAGGCATAGCCTCTGGAGGTCCTGTGGACCCAGTGGTAGCACAGGATCTAAAGGAGTTTGGATCAGTCCAGCCACCTCAGGGCTCCTCTCAGCCCTCTCTCTCAGCACAGGACTAGCAGCCCTCCTCTTTCATGGGTGGCAAACACCATAACACTCGATTCCATGGGCGAAAAAGTCAACGCGTATTCATCTCCTACCAGTGGCCCCTTCGTGAACTCTGAAACCCTCCTCTGCCCCCTCCTCCGCCCCCAAGGTGGAAGGGAGAGGAATGTTTGAGCTCTGGGTTTTGGTAAGGTGCCTCTCTCTCCTAGTCCTGGGGTCCAGGTCCAGGTGCTAGTTAGCACGTGCGCCCTTTCCACCAGCAGGTCTTCAGCAGGTTTCCACCCGTTCCCCTGAGACCAGGGCATTCGCTCGGGTGCGCGCGCGCGCTCAGTCCGCACCCTCCCCCCGGCGCTGTCACTCTGTCTGCACCGGCCCTTCCATCTCAGCTCTGCCTCCACTGGCGAGTCAGTAGCCACCACTAGGCTGAGGAGCGGAAGCCAAGGTGGCGACCCTTTCAAGCGTGCAAATGGGATCCCAGGCGACCCCCTCCGTGAGAATTCCCCCTGATGCCGTTCCCCGGCTAGCGGTCGCCAGCCCCTTCCCCGCCCCGCCGGCCGCGTTAGGGGGCGGGGGCCAGGAGCTTTCGAGCCAGCAAGCTAGCATGTAGATGCGGGGCCAACTACCGCTCCCAGGCGCCGCAGCCCACCCAGCCCGGCGGCTCTGGCGCCCAGTGCACCCGGCCCTCTTTGCGCCACGCGGGGCGCCCGGTCCCACAGTGCCGAGTTCCAGGGGCACGCGCCGCGCCTGGGCGAAGTAGTGGCGGCGGCGGCTGCACTCACCATAGCCGGCCGTCAAGCCCTGCCGGGAGTCAAGCCCTGCCGGGAGCGCGGTACTGATGGCGCTGACGCTGGGCTTGGATTTCACATCAATTCCTTTTTGCCTGGTGCCCCCTTTTCTGGTCCTCCACTCCTCCGTCTGCTCCCTGTCTTCCTTCGTTTTCCCCTAACCTGGTCTCTGCCGGTCTCTTTGTCTTCCTTGTCTTTTTCTTCGTCTTGGTCTTCGTCTTCTCCTCCTCCTCCTCCGTCTTTACAAAAAGAACGGAAAGTGTAAAAACTCCGGCGCGCTGGGCTGCCGGAGGCTTTCGGCGGAGTGCAGCAAGGACTCACAATTACAAGCCTGTTTCTATTAAGCAGTTCCATGGCCCTCGGCGTGGGTGGTCTGCCGCGCCATAGGCAGGACCTGTCAGGGTCACGTGACAGATCCGAAAACTTTACCCCTTTACAATAAACTCAAGGAAAGCAAAGTAAACTCGAGGAACGTGCTATCAGCATAGCCCTCCTGGGTAAACAGGCGCTCCCCTCCCCGCCTTCCTGGGAGGCGCCCAACCCAGCGAGCTTCAACGAGCCCCGTCCGCCCCCTCCCGGCCCCTGGTGGCCGTGTCTGCTGGGGGCCTGCTGGTTCTGGGGTCCCGGCCACCTCGCCTTCCCACCTTGTGTTCCCCCACCCCACACACCTTCTTGGCCAACATTTAGCCATTTGCCCGTCCCCCAGGGGTGGGGGGGCTGGGGATCAGGGAAGCTCATTTCAGTGTCCCCCGCACTCTGGGGAAGTGCGGGATGCCCAGAGCCCTGCAAAGGGACACCACCGGTCCTGTCAATTCCCAAGCCCTTTCCTGATTGCGTTCCCACGGAAGCCCTGAAAGGCTGGGGGCATTCTGGTTGTCAGGCCCTCTGGCTGACAGGGAGGCAGAGAGCCAGGGAAGCCAGGCAGATAACAAGAGCCTCCCCAGGGAAATGTTCAATGCACCAAGAAGTATGTGGATTCGTGTCCTTTCTGTAAGAGGTTCCTAGGAAGCTGTTATTTCTGAAGACTGAGGTGGAGTCCCTTGGAAACCAAGATTGGTAGCTAGCAGAGGAGTCACTAATTGATATTTGCTCTTTTCCCCCCCTCTCTTCTAATTGCTGTGGTTTGGGGGGTATGCCACCCAAATGCTCCCACCCACGTTGCCTTCCCAAATGAAGCAAGATTGGGTGATTGGGCTAGTCGAAAGTGCTGTGGGTCGGTGCAAACCAGCGCTCAGTCTCTTGCCCTAAATGGAAAGGACCATATTTAACATCGTATCTGTTCAAATCTGCAGGGCAAACTGTACACATTAATAGGTCCTGTTTTAAATGGACCACATTATGAATAAAGATGAGTTACTGCTACCAGAGAGAGAGGTCAGGTAATTCATTGAAACTATCAAGAGTTAACTAGCTGGTCTTCAAGTGAAGCCAGACTTGTTTCACATTATTCAGGGCTGATACTATGATTAAAGGTGTGTGTGTGTGTGTGTGTGTGTGTGTGTGTGTGTACACGTTATTAAAAATAACAATAACAACAACCCTAGGTATCACAATTTATCTCCTTCCCCCAAATATGCCATCCTTTATAGGGTCATTTGAGTTTCCAAAGTGTTTGTGTTGAGACAAATTAAGTAATTAAACACTGGAATCCAGGGCAGCCCTGTAAATTAGGCTGGTCCAGAAAATTATTTCATACCAATTTAGTAAAAAATAGCCACAAATTGATATTAGCTGAGCATGGATTCTAAGAGTCATAATAATTGGAAAAACAAACCCAGCAATGTTTCCCTCAGAAGTACTACATTTGGTGTCATGACAAAGGACTCAATTCATAGCATGCTATGAGCCTGGGTGGGGGGAGGAGGAAGGTAAAACTACATCTTCAAATAGAGTAGTCAAGGATATGAAGGAGAAGGAAGGATGAGAAAAAGAGAAACCGCTTAGCAAAGGACATATAAAAGGCCCACAATATTAAGTTGCTAGTGTCTGGAAAGGAAAAGTTATCTTCTACCCTTCCAGGTTCTTCTGGCTGGATTAATGATCAAATTAACAAGAGACAGATTGGTAGGAGAGAAACAAATCAAATTTTAATACTTGTTTGCCATGTATAAGTGGGAGAGAGACCCAGGAACACTGAGTACCTTGTCAAAATGGTGGACGCCATCATCTTAAATACCTCCTTTAACAAAAGACAGAATAGGTTGGGGATGGAGAGCCAGTTATGAGAAGCTACCAGGAAAAGCCCAGTAAACAAGGGTAAAAGTATGCAGATTTAACCCCCTGCTTTCTCCATTGATAGTGAAAGCAGGCCATGTAGAGTGAGGGAGACACCCTTACAGATGGAGATTTCAATCCTTTACAAAGGGGGACTTCTACTTGGTTCTTAGAGCTTCTCCCAGGTATGCTGTTTCTTAAAACTGACCAACCTAAAATAATCCTTATCCCAAAGTGACATATTTTGTGGTGACAAACTCCCCTTCGCTAGTTTTGTGGGTTGTTGCTTTTCCTAATTAGAATGAAGACCTTCTGCAAGTGCGTTTGGTTCCATGCTCCTTGAGGGTGGCCAAGGCGGGTAATCACGGGTGAACCAGGTTTTGTGGGACCAGAGGTTTCATGCAGTTTGTGAGGGAGAGGCTTCTTTAGGAGCTCAAAATTACAAACACAAAATCAAGTCTAGGGCCTTGGAAGAGAGCTGTGCTTTGAGGGGCCCTGAAGCTGCAGGGGCCTCCTGTCAAATCATCCTCTTTATAGTGCAGGATAGGGAAATTACAGAGCTACTTAGATTTGAGGTCTTGCATCCATTGGTTAAGAGAGAGTGTGTTCACATTACATCATATTTCAGTCAAATGCTTAACAGTTGGGAGCAAAGGTGGAAATATTCTCTCCCAAGAGCAACCTGTCCTTCTTTACCTTCCTCTGAAATCAGCCTTTGAAAATGATAGTGCCTCTCTTCCTCCACTCTTAGATGCTAGAAATGTTAAATTGTCAAGTAGAAGATAGATGTTCTTCAGTGTCCAGAGCAACAAATGTTGTTACCTTCTGGTATTTCTCTGAGACTCCCCACCAGGGTGGGCTCTTTCTCATCAAACAGCTGCCTCCACCCTTCTAGGGCTACTTATGCCTTATCCCTTCTTGAAAAACCAGCTCCAGTATTGCCCAGTCTGACAACCCACTTGGCACAAAGGTGTCAGGGACTAACAAGGCTTCCAGGCAACAACTCAGCTCTAGCCTGCCCAGTCTGGTACGCCAATTGGCACCAAGGTGATAATGGCTAAGGAGGCTATTAGGCCATACATCTGCAAGTTAACTTGGACTTTTAGAGACATACTCAAAGGAATAACTCCACAGTCGAAGGTTTCAGGGCACTAAAGAGCACCAGATGTAAACATTTGGGGTATTGGAGGAAGGGACAATTAGAGAGACCTTTTGAAACAGGTCTGAAAGCAGGCCCCATGAACATGATCAAATCTGTTGATGAGCAAGGTTATCACTGGCTCTGACTTTCTGAATATCTGTTGTTACTTGAAGTACAGTTGCTACCCATTACACACATATTCCTCATTCCAGAGTTCCCTCTTTCCTGGCTCCTTAATCATTTTCCTCCA
Source organism: Noctilio leporinus (assembly GCA_004026585.1). Lineage (NCBI taxonomy): Eukaryota > Metazoa > Chordata > Mammalia > Chiroptera > Noctilionidae > Noctilio > Noctilio leporinus. The sequence continues at coordinate 1,699 of PVIW01005286.1, read as the reverse complement.
GCAACAGAAATGCTTCAAATGAATAACTGAGGGTTCAAAAGAAACATGTGTCCACATTTGAGAAGCTTCCTACCTGCAGATGAATGCCACTTGTGTGTGCAGTTTTTTTACACTAGATCAAACTGATCAAGCTTTCATAAAAAGCAATGTTGCTCAGTGTAGGGACTCAAATTCTAAAACGACAACCCACCCTTACCCCTTGCCTCCTACCTGCCAGGAAGATAACCAAAAGCCAAACCAACTTGTAGAATGAAGGCTCGGAGGACCAAAGGAGTAAGGAGTATTTAAAGGTGGGATGTCGAGATTCAGGAAGATGGCGAGAGTAGAGAGCAGTGCTGATGGTACTCTCGAGTACCAAAGCAGCTAGAGGACAAGATAGGGAGCGTGAGACGTCTTCAGGACCCTAGGAATTGGAGCGGGCAGCATCTGGACACAGGGGAGCACAGCCCAGAGGCAGAGGAGGCCAGCAGGACAGTAGGTGAGGCGGTTCCCGACCGACCGGCCTGCGGGCCAAGGTCTGCTCTGGGCAGTGGCGGCTCTGCCCAGAGGGGCGGGTTTGACTGAGGCCAGCTCCGGGCTCCCTGGTGACTGGAAGTCTCAACAGCGAAGTGCGGGCAGGGAGGGCAAACGCCATAGGGAATGCGGAGTTGAACTTTTGCAGGGGAGGGACTGTGTGAGAGACTCAGTCCAGCAACAGGGAGAGAACTCTCCTCGCAGGGCTAGAGGCGGAGGAGAAGAGTCGTGTGGGAATCAGGGAAGCAGGAGCGGGGGAGCTGGGAAGTGCACTGGCCTGGGTGGCGAGAGGGCCAAAAACGGTGCTGCTGGGCCACCAGGGAAACAGCAGCTAGAGGCCCCAGCGAGGGGGGAGGCCCAGCCCTGCGCAACCACACAGGCCCCCAGGCTCCATGGGAAACTCCAAACGGCGAGCAAGCCAGCCTGGAACTAGTAGCAGGGGCAACTGACCCGCCATTGCCTGAGACAAAGGCCGCACCGCCCACACCTAGGAGGGGCATAAAGGACTTCTCAGAGAGCTGGTTGGCTTGGAGGAGTGGTGCCTGCCCCGGAAGGGCGGGACAGTGTAGGTGGACCCCGGACAGTGTTGACGGACAGGGGCGGCCTCCTTCCAGAACTGCGGGGGCGGGGCCAGTCGTCACAGGGACCTGCAAAGTTGCAGGCTGCCCTGCATGGGTGCTGGGTGCTCGTCCTGGGCAGGAACCTCCGAGTTCCTGCAGGAGGGGCACCCTGCAGGCTCCAGAATACCGGCAGCCCTAAAACCCAGCCAGGCTTCGGAAGGCCCAGCCTACCTGGGGGTGGACACTCAGAATCAGCCCTGAATGTGACAGAGGCCAGGACCGGCTAGAATATAGACTGTAGACTGTAAAGTCCTGACCAAGGAAAAGAGGCAGCCTCAGGAAAGGGATTGCTGCCAATCTCAAGCACCTGAGTTATACTGAAAGCAATATGAACTATTAATTCCCAACATATCCTTTGCAAAAGTTACTTCTCACATATTCTTAATCCCCCCCATACCTCAATCCACCTAAGTACCCAAGACCTTCCCCCTACTCTTGAATTAAAGTCTATTCACTCTGTGGCTATAACGTATTCCCAGCCTCAATCTAAGTATTCCTCCCTTCACCAGCCTTTCTAAACCCTTTCTTTATTCTTTTCTTCCTTCCTCTTTTTTTTTTTTTTTTTT